>WNGS01009036.1:49046-62967 GCA_020271785.1 Procambarus virginalis
GGAAGTACTCTGTGAGACCCGGATGTTCACAGTAAGTCCAGAAAGTACTCAGTTAATCCAGTAAGTTCTGAGTCACTCAATCTCTCAGTATTTTAAATAATCAAATATTTTCAGGATTGGATCTTCGTAAAAAAATCTAAGAACGGGTTTAATGCCCCGTCAGAACCTTAGTAATTCCCTACTAATGCTTCACTAGTAGTGCTGTAATACTCCAGTAATGACACACTAGTCCTGCCTCGGCCCCAGGTGATGGGGCGAGGCAGAGGTGTGGCCCAGGTGATGGGGCGAGGCAGAGGTGTGGCCAGGTGATGGGGCGAGGCAGAGGTGTGGCCCAGGTGATGGTGCGAGGCAGAGGTGTGGCCCAGGTGATGGGGCGAGGCAGAGGTGTGGCCCCAGGTGATGGTGCGAGGCAGAGGTGTGGCCCAGGTGATGGGGCGAGGCAGAGGTGTGGCCCCAGGTGATGGGGCGAGGCAGAGGTGTGGCCCAGTGTGATGGGGCGAGGCAGAGGTGTGGCCCCAGGTGATGGGGCGAGGCAGAGGTGTGGCCCAGGTGATGGGGCGAGGCAGAGGTGTGGCCCAGGTGATGGTGCGAGGCAGAGGTGTGGCCCAGGTGATGGGGCGAGGCAGAGGTGTGGCCCCAGGTGATGGGGCGAGGCAGAGGTGTGGCCCAGGTGATGGGCGAGGCAGAGGTGTGGCCCCAGGTGATGGGGCGAGCAGAGGTGTGGCCCCAGGTTATGGGGCGAGACAGAGGTGTGGCCCAGGTGATGGGGCGAGGCAGAGGTGTGGCCCCAGGTGATGGGGCGAGGCAGAGGTGTGGCCCCAGGTGATGGGGCGAGGCAGAGGTGTGGCCCCAGGTGATGGGGCGAGGCAGAGGTGTGGCCCCAGGTGATGGGGCGAGGCAGAGGTGTGGCCCCAGGTGATGGGGCGAGGCAGAGGTGTGGCCCAGGTGATGGGGCGTGGCAGAGGTGTGGCCCAGGTGATGGGGCGAGGCAGAGGTGTGGCCCAGGTGATGGGGCGAGGCAGAGGTGTGGCCCAGGTGATGGGGCGTGGCAGAGGTGTGGCCCAGGTGATGGGGCGTGGCAGAGGTGTGGCCCAGGTGATGGGGCGAGGCAGAGGTGTGGCCCAGGTGATGGGGCGAGGCAGAGGTGTGGCCCAGGTGATGGGGCGAGGAAGAGGTGTGGCCCCAGCTGATGGGGCGAGGCAGAGGTGTGGCCCAGGTGATGGGGCGAGGCAGAGGTGTGGCCCCAGGTGATGGGGCGAGGCAGAGGTGTGGCCCAGGTGATGGGGCGAGGCAGAGGTGTGGCCCCAGCTGATGGGGCGAGGCAGAGGTGTGGCCCAGGTGATGGGGCGAGGCAGAGGTGTGGCCCCAGGTGATGGGGCGAGGCAGAGGTGTGGCCCCAGGTGATGGGGCGTGGCAGAGGTGTGGCCCAGGTGATGGGGCAAGGCAGAGGTGTGGCCCAGGTGATGGGGCAAGGCAGAGGTGTGGCCCAGGTGATGGGGCGTGGCAGAGGTGTGGCCCCAGGTGATGGGGCGAGGCAGAGGTGTGGCCCAGGTGATGGGGCGTGGCAGAGGTGTGGCCCCAGGTGATGGGGCGAGGCAGAGGTGTGGCCCCAGGTGATGGGGCGAGGCAGAGGTGTGGCCCAGGTGATGGGGCGAGGCAGAGGTGTGGCCCAGGTGATGGGGCGAGGCAGAGGTGTGGCCCCAGGTGATGGGGCGTGGCAGAGGTGTGGCCCCAGGTGATGGGGCGAGACAGAGGTGTGGCCCAGGTGGTGGGGTGAGGCAGAGGTGTGGCCCAGGTGATGGGGTGAGGCAGAGGTGTGGCCCCAGGTGATGGGGCGAGACAGAGGTGTGGCCCAGGTGATGGGGCGTGGCAGAGGTGTGGCCCCAGGTGATGGGGCGAGGCAGAGGTGTGGCCCCAGGTGATGGGGCGAGGCAGAGGTGTGGCCCCCGGTGATGGGGCGAGGCAGAGGTGTGGCCCAGGTGATGGGGCGAGGCAGAGGTGTGGCCCCAGGTGATGGGGCGAGGCAGAGGTGTGGCCCCAGGTGATGGGGCGAGGCAGAGGTGTGGCCCCAGGTGATGGGGCGAGGCAGAGGTGTGGCCCAGGTGATGGGGCGAGGCAGAGGTGTGGCCCAGGTGATGGGGCGAGGCAGAGGTGTGGCCCAGGTGATGGGGCGTGGCAGAGGTGTGGCCCAGGTGATGGGGCGAGACAGAGGTGTGACCCCAGGTGATGGGGCGAGACAGAGGTGTGGCCCAGGTGATGGGGCGAGGCAGAGGTGTGGCCCAGGTGATGGGGCGAGGCAGAGGTGTGGCCCAGGTGATGGGGCGAGGCAGAGGTGTGGCCCAGGTGATGGGGCGTGGCAGAGGTGTGGCCCCAGGTGATGGGGCGTGGCAGAGGTGTGGCCCCAGGTGATGGGGCGTGGCAGAGGTGTGGCCCCAGGTGATGGGCGTGGCAGAGGTGTGGCCCCAGGTAAACAGTCTCCAGGCAACTTGCATCACAAATATAAAGTCTACCTTGAACACCAGTTTACTCGTCAATATTGCATTTGCAAATTACAAACTGCTTTTATATCACAATTAATAATTATAATTCAATACAAAATAAGCAGCAGCTGGTCTCACTAAAAACTACTGATGAAGTAATTAATAAATATATATATATATATTATATATATATATATATATATATATATATATATATATATATATATATGGGTCTTTTATGTATCACTGTTTTCATAAACACATAAGGTATACATAACACATAAGGTAATACATAAGGTTATACATAACACATAAGGTAATACATAACACATAAGGTAATACATAACACATAAGGTAATACATAACACATAAGGTAATACATAACACATAAGGTTATACATAACACATAAGGTTATACATAACACATAAGGTTATACATAACACGTAAGGTTATACATAACACATAAGGTTATACATAACACATAAGGTTATACATAACACATAAGGTTATACATAACACATAAGGTAATACATAACACATAAGGTTATACATAACACATGAGGTAATACATAACACATAAGGTTATACATAACACATAAGGTTATACATAACACATAAGGTAATACATAACACATAATGTTATACATAACACATAAGGTTATACATAACACGTAAGGTTATACATAACACGTAAGGTTATACATAACACATAAGGTAATACATAACACATAATGTTATACATAACATTATAAGGTAGCACCAATAACGAACCACTATGGTAACGGACCGTCGTCACAACGGCCGCACCAATCTGTTTCTGCCTCTAAATTTGTGTTCACATTTTCACCTCTAACATTTTGTGAACAAATATTTGTTCATTGTTATCACGCATAGTTTTGTTAGTGTACAAAGTTTCCAATATATATATATATATATATATATATATATATATATATATATATATATATATATATATATATATATATATATGTTCAACCCACGCTTGAAACAATCAAGGGACTCCAACTCCACCACCTTACGCGGTAATTGATTCCACAAATCAACAACCCTGTTACTGAACCAGTATTTACCCAGGTCTTTGCTACATAAAGGACAGTTTGCACTTGGGTGTTCTTCATCTTGGCTCGAAGGGGACTGCGAGACAGGTGCGACATGTCTAGATGTCCAGACGACTGCGTGCGCGCTGAGTGCACCCTCTCCCTCCTTCCTGAATGGCGTGCAACATTGCAAGCATTGCTCTCTAGGGAAGTTGGCTTGGGCACCCAGTGAGAGTATCTGAGAGCACAGTGCCGGCAGTGAGAGTATTTGAGAGCACAGTGCCAACAGTGAGAGTATTTGAGAGCACAGTGCCAACAGTGAGAGTATCTGAGAGCACAGTGCCAACAGTGAGAGTATCTGAGAGCACAGTGCCAACAGTGAGAGTATCTGAGAGCACAGTGCCAACAGTGAGAGTATCTGAGAGCACAGTGCCAACAGTGAGAGTATCTGAGAGCACAGTGCCAACAGTGAGAGTATCTGAGAGCACAGTGCCAACAGTGAGAGTATCTGAGAGCACAGTGCCAACAGTGAGTGTATCTGAGAGCAGAGTGCCAACAGTGAGAGTATCTGAGAGCAGAGTGCCAACAGTGAGAGTATCTGAGAGCACAGTGCCAACAGGAGTAACCTTGGAGTACCACACCACACAGTAAACTCACCCAGGTGTACTTAAAGTACCACACCACACAGTAAACTCACCCAGGTAACCTTGAAGTACCACACCACACAGTAAACTCACCCAGGTGTACTTGAAGTACCACACCACACAGTAAACTCACACAGGTGTACTTGGTACACCACACAATAGAGTAAGCACACTGTAAACTGGAGAACTCGGAACAACAAGGGCGTAACCCACCGTTACTATGGTAATATGAGGACACACTCAGCCACCAACAACCATTAACAAGATTCATCGGGCGCACCTGTGCCCCTATTGCTCGCAACATTCATAACAGCTGGAAGTGTAAATGTTCGGGACTTGTAGGTACACCCTGGAGCTTGTAGGTACACCCTGGAGCTTGTAGGTACACCCTGGGGCTTGTAGGTACACCCTGGAGCTTGTAGGTACACCCTGGGACTTGTAGGTACACCCTGTGGCATGTAGGTACACCCTGGAGCTTGTAGGTACACCCTGGAGCTTGTAGGTACACCCTGCGGCTTGTAGGTACACACTGGGGCTTGTAGGTACACCCTGGAGCTTGTAGGTACACCCTGGAGCTTGTAGGTACACCCTGCGGCTTGTAGGTACACACTGGGGCTTGTAGGTACACCCTGGAGCTTGTAGGTACACCCTGGAGCTTGTAGGTACACCCTGCGGCTTGTAGGTACACACTGGGGCTTGTAGGTACACCCTGGAGCTTGTAGGTACACCCTGGAGCTTGTAGGTACACCCTGCGGCTTGTAGGTACACACTGGGGCTTGTAGGTACACACTGAGGCTTGTAGGTACACCCTGCGGCTTGTAGGTACACCCTGGAGCTTGTAGGTACACACTGGGGCTTGTAGGTACACCCTGGGACTTGTAGGTACACCCTGGAGCTTGTAGGTACACCCTGCGGCTTGTAGGTACACACTGAGGCTTGTAGGTACACACTGGGGCTTGTAGGTACACACTGAGGCTTGTAGGTACACCCTGGAGCTTGTAGGTACACACTGAGGCTTGTAGGTACACACTGAGGCTTGTAGGTACACACTGGGGCTTGTAGGTACACCCTGGAGCTTGTAGGTACACCCTGGAGCTTGTAGGTACACACTGAGGCTTGTAGGTACACACTGGGGCTTGTAGGTACACACTGGGGCTTGTAGGTACACACTGAGGCTTGTAGGTACACACTGAGGCTTGTAGGTACACACTGAGGCTTGTAGGTACACACTGGGGCTTGTAGGTACACACTGAGGCTTGTAGGTACACACTGAGGCTTGTAGGTACACACTGACGCTTGTAGGTACACACTGAGGCTTGTAGGTACACACTGAGGCTTGTAGGTACACACTGGGGCTTGTAGGTACACACTGAGGCTTGTAGGTACACACTGGGGCTTGTAGGTACACACTGAGGCTTGTAGGTACACACTGAGGCTTGTAGGTACACACTGCGGCTTGTAGGTACACCCTGGGGCTTGTAGGTACACACTGGGGCTTGTAGGTACACACTGGGGCTTGTAGGTACACACTGGGGCTTGTAGGTACACACTGAGGCTTGTAGGTACACACTGAGGCGTGTAGGTACACACTGGGGCTTGTAGGTACACACTGAGGCTTGTAGGTACACACTGGGGCTTGTAGGTACACACTGGGGCTTGTAGGTACACACTGAGGCTTGTAGGTACACACTGAGGCTTGTAGGTACACACTGAGGCTTGTAGGTACACACTGCGGCTTGTAGGTACACCCTGGGGCTTGTAGGTACACACTGGGGCTTGTAGGTACACACTGGGGCTTGTAGGTACACACTGGGGCTTGTAGGTACACACTGAGGCTTGTAGGTACACACTGAGGCGTGTAGGTACACACTGGTGCTTGTAGGTACACACTGAGGCTTGTAGGTACACACTGGGGCTTGTAGGTACACACTGACGCTTGTAGGTACACACTGAGGCTTGTAGGTACACACTGGGGCTTGTAGGTACACACTGAGGCTTGTAGGTACACACTGGGGCTTGTAGGTACACACTGGGGCTTGTAGGTACACACTGACGCTTGTAGGTACACACTGAGGCTTGTAGGTACACACTGGGGCTTGTAGGTAAACACTGAGGCTTGTAGGTACACACTGAGGCTTGTAGGTACACACTGAGGCTTGTAGGTACACACTGACGCTTGTAGGTACACACTGAGGCTTGTAGGTACACACTGAGGCTTGTAGGTACACACTGGGGCTTGTAGGTACACCCTGGGGCTTGTAGGTACACCCTGGAGCTTGTAGGTACACACTGAGGCTTGTGGGTACACACTGGGGCTTGTAGGTACACACTGGGGCTTGTAGGTACACCCTGGGGCTTGTAGGTACACACTGAGGCTTGTAGGTAAACACTGAGGCTTGTAGGTACACACTGGGGCTTGTAGGTAAACACTGAGGCTTGTAGGTACACACTGGGGCTTGTAGGTACACCCTGGGGCTTGTAGGTACACACTGGGGCTTGTAGGTACACCCTGGGGCTTGTAGGTACACACTGACGCTTGTAGGTACATACTGACGCTTGTAGGTACACACTGAGGCTTGTAGGTACACACTGGGGCTTGTAGGTACACACTGACGCTTGTAGGTAAACACTGAGGCTTGTAGGTACACACTGACGCTTGTAGGTACACACTGGGGCTTGTAGGTACACACTGGGCTTGTAGGTACACACTGGGGCTTGTAGGTACACACTGGGGCTTGTAGGTACACACTGGGGCTTGTAGGTACACACTGGGACTTGTAGGTACACACTGGGGCTTGTAGGTACACACTGGGGCTTGTAGGTACACCCTGGGGCTTGTAGGTACACACTGGAGCTTGTAGGTACACCCTGGAGCTTGTAGGTACACCCTGGGGCTTGTAGGTACACACTGGGGCTTGTAGGTACACCCTGGAGCTTGTAGGTACACCCTGGAGCTTGTAGGTACACCCTGGGGCTTGTAGGTACACCCTGGAGCTTGTAGGTACACCCTGACGCTTGTAGGTACACACTGGTGCTTGTAGGTACACACTGGGACTTGTAGGTACACCCTGAGGCTTGTAGGTACACACTGGGACTTGTAGGTACACACTGAGGCTTGTAGGTTCACACTGGGGCTTGTAGGTACACACTGGGACTTGTAGGTACACACTGAGGCTTGTAGGTTCACACTGAGGCTTGTAGGTTCACACTGAGGCTTGTAGGTACACGCTGAGACGTACAAACTTTAGGTCTGATGGTGTGAAGTTGAAACCGAATTCCTAAATTAACTATATTTACAAAGTGAACAAATAACAAGTTCACTGACTTTTAGCAACTTTCAGAGAATGACGTGTCACAGGACGTGCAGCTGTGCTTGCAGGTGTGGGCCGACTGCAGGTGTGGGCCGACTGCAGGTGTGGGATGTCAATCGCAATAAATTATCAGCTGTTTTCAGATGAGTAAGCTGCTCTATGTCCTCATATGAATGAGTTGTCAATGTGATGATTTATGCCTATATATAATACATTATTATCCTCCTCCGTGCCCACCTCCTCCTCTACATCCTGCTTCCTTACCTCATTCGTATTCTTCCTCTGGATCTTTCATTCTCCCTACCTCCCCATTCTTTAACCCGTCCTCCTCCTCCTTCTCTTCTTCCCTTCCACTCCTCCTCTACCTCTCATAATTCTCCGCCTCTCCATCCTTCCTTAAATATATCGTGTCCATAACCCGGAAGTATTTGCATCTCCAGATTTATTAAGCTTTTCTTCCCTTTAATAATGCTAAAATTCATTTATTTGGCTCTCGCACTGTATCCGGTTCCAGTTACCCGAACCCGACTTCGGCTTCGTTCCTTCCTGGAGATACTAGTGTATCAGGACACTTGTAACAGTGTCTCACGTCACTGTATATGTCAGTGAACACCATCACCTGTGAAGCCCCTCAGATCACTGTTCATACAAGTGAACCCCATCACCTGTGACGCCCC
This sequence comes from Procambarus virginalis, assembly GCA_020271785.1. Taxonomy (NCBI): domain Eukaryota; kingdom Metazoa; phylum Arthropoda; class Malacostraca; order Decapoda; family Cambaridae; genus Procambarus; species Procambarus virginalis. The sequence continues at coordinate 57,218 of WNGS01009036.1, forward strand.
TCAGATTACTGTTCATTCAAGTGAACCCATCACCTGAGAGTCTCCCAGGTCTCACATAAGCTCTCACAAGGTATAGACACCTGCAGCACTCCACGACACATCTCACAAATGCTCCACGACAGTTAAAAATTCATTTAATAAATTGTTGAAGGGAGTAACAGTACTCGAGGTCTGGCTACTGGGAGGTCTGGCTGCTGGGAGGTCTGGCTGCTGGGAGGTCTGGCTACTGGGAGGTCTGGCTACTGGGAGGTCTGGCTACTGGGAGGTCTGGCTGCTGGGAGGTCTGGCTACTGGGAGGTCTGGCTACTGGGAGGTCTGGCTACTGGGAGGTCTGGCTACTGGGAGGTCTGGCTACTGGGAGGTCTGGCTGCTGGGAGGTCTGGCTGCTGGGAGGTCTGGCTGCTGGGAGGTCTGGCTGCTGGGAGGTCTGGCTGCTGGGAGGTCTGGCTACTGGGAGGTCTGGCTGCTGGGAGGTCTGGCTACTGGGTGGTCTGGCTACTGGGTGGTCTGGCTACTGGGTGGTCTGGCTACTGGGAGGTCTGGCTGCTGGGAGGTCTGGCTGCTGGGAGGTCTCGCTACTGGGAGGTCTGGCTACTGGGAGGTCTGGCTGCTGGGAGGTCTGGCTACTGGGAGGTCTGGCTACTGGGAGGTCTGGCTACTGGGAGGTCTGGCTACTGGGAGGTCTGGCTACTGGGAGGTCTGGCTACTGGGAGGTCTGGCTACTGGGTGGTCTGGCTGCTGGGAGGTCTGGCTACTGGGAGGTCTGGCTACTGGGAGGTCTGGCTACTGGGAGGTCTGGCTACTGGGAGGTCTGGCTACTGGGAGGTCTGGCTACTGGGAGGTCTGGCTACTGGGAGGTCTGGCTGCTGGGAGGTCTGGCTACTGGGAGGTCTGGCTACTGGGAGGTCTGGCTACTGGGAGGTCTGCCTACTGGGAGGTCTGGCTACTGGGAGGTCTGGCTACTGGGAGGTCTGGCTACTGGGAGGTCTGGCTACTGGGTGGTCTGGCTGCTGGGAGGTCTGGCTACTGGGAGGTCTGGCTACTGGGAGGTCTGGCTACTGGGAGGTCTGGCTACTGGGAGGTCTGGCTACTGGGAGGTCTGGCTACTGGGAGGTCTGGCTACTGGGAGGTCTGGCTACTGGGAGGTCTGGCTACTGGGAGGTCTGGCTACTGGGAGGTCTGGCTACTGGGAGGTCTGGCTGCTGGGAGGTCTGGGTACTGGGAGGTCTGGCTGCTGGGAGGTCTGGCTGCTGGGAGGTCTGGCTACTGGGAGGTCTGGCTACTGGGAGGTCTGGCTACTGGGAGGTCTGGCTACTGGGAGGTCTGGCTGCTGGGAGGTCTGGCTACTGGGAGGTCTGGCTACTGGGAGGTCTGGCTACTGGGAGGTCTGGCTACTGGGAGGTCTGGCTACTGGGAGGTCTGGCTACTGGGAGGTCTGGCTACTGGGAGGTCTGGCGTAAACAAGATTACAACTTGGCTAATGTAATCTCTCGGAGGAAATTCTAAATGTGGAGAAAACTTTACCTTCCCAGCCTCTTATTTGTTGTGTTGATTTAGGAACTTACTGCAGGAAGTGTAACAAAGAGTTTACGGTTAAGCCTCTTGGTTACTGAGGAGATTATATGTGTTGGAGTAGTTTACCTGTCCTGATAACCTTGATAACCCTGATAACCTGATAACCTTCACTATTAGTTTCCTGCTGATACAGACAGTGGTAAAGTGATCTGTTTTATTCTTCACAATTCTGAGCATAATCTTAACTTCAAGATATATTGTGCATCGCATTCTCTTGTGAGCTAACTGAAACATATGAACTTTTGCATATATTTATATGATAGGTTGTACGTTCGAGGTTGGAGGCCAGACGCCTACAGCTAGTCACACAAAACTTCACCTGGTGAGTAGTGTAGGGTGCAGGATGGTCACAGACGGGTCGGGGTCACCAGAGGTCAATACAGAACAGCGTGCCGCGGTCATACCCTGATCCCCCATTAAGGTATTTGGCACTGGACGCTGGCTGCACCTAGCAAAATATTTTAACAAATATAAATCTTGTAGTAATATAAAACATTATTTATTGATCTCGGGAAAATTTCACATAAATTTTCAACTCTTCATACGGTGCCATAGTACTATAAACATAACTTCAACATAGCTCCCACAGATTCGAAGGCAAAAACAACAATTATATTATATACATATGTCATTAATTATAAAGACATATATATATATATATATATATATATATATATAACAAATTGTCAACCACACTATCGTGAAAATAAACGTTTTATTTATTTAGGCACTAAGAGACTCGAACCCCCGACCCCCGGGTGTGAGGCAGAAGCCCTTACACTGAGCTATCGGGAGGCCCAATAGGAAAGATCTCAGAGGCAGCAAACTCCTGCCCAACTGAGATGTTATACTCTCTCCGCCTCCCTCTAAATCACATAGGAATTATATTCCCATGTGATTTAGGTAGACATAGATAAAAATAGAGTGGGAGTGACAGACACACAGACAGACAGACAGACAGACCCGAGCAACATCAGATGCCCCTTCCAGCATTATACACCAGAATCTGCATTTGTTGTTCTTGTATTAAAAAATCCCAACCTCCGTCGATGTAATAACTATTCATCTCTACAAAACTCAAGTGTAAGCTTCTTAACAAAATCCCACCAGGAAATAATTCACGGAGAATTTTTTCTTAATTCATTTTTATAGCATTTAAGTTTTTTTTTTTTACTGATTCGTTATTCGAATGACATTTTTTACAAAAAACAATAAAAAGGGTAAACATTTTGATATACATCATGTTTTTATGATTCTACAAGACAGGAGTTGTAATTCTCGGTCAAGGGTGCATAACCACCCAACCTTAACCACAAGGGTGGACAAAGACAAACTCATCAACACGGGTGGGACGCGAACAAGGGGACACAGGTGGAAACTGAGTACCCAAATGAGCCGCAAAAGACATTAGAAAAAATTTCTACAGTATCAGAGTAGTTAACAAATGGAATGCATTAGGCAGTGATGTGGTGGAGGCTGACTCCATACACAGTTTCAAGTGTAGATATGATAGAGCCCATTAGGCTCAGGAACCTGTACACCAGTTGATTGACAGTTGAGAGGCGGGACCCAAGAGCCAAAGCAAGGGACAAAAACTGAGGAGAAATCTTTACAGAAAACTGTAAAGATTTTACAATATTTAAGGAAAAGTGAGGAATCACCAATAAACGAGGAAGTTGTAACTAGTGAGGATAATTCCATTGTTTTTGTGCAATCGAAATATGGATTCGAGGTAAGTTTAATCTATTTTATTTGTAATTGTTCAGAGATCAAGTCACACACCTCTACTGTTTTGGTTCAGTTCCTCCACGGGGTGTTGATACCCCTGGGTAAGGGCTCCACTGTAAGGGCTCTACTGTCGCTCTAGTATCTCTAGGAGCTCTACAGGGTACTCAACACCGCTCTATTACCTCTAGGTGCTCTACAGGTTACTCACCCGCCGCTCTAATACCTCTACATGCTCTACAGGCTGCTGCACACAAAAAACGCCAGACTCTGCATATAATTATAAATCATTATCAATTATGTGAAAAAAACACAATAACAGAGAATGCATTAATTAATTGAACTTTAATACCCATAAAGACAAGACTGTTGGCTTGGTTAATGAAGACAGGTACTCTTGTTAAGGTCACTATGGGCCAGTAACCGGGGTCTTGATGGTATAACCTCTTTTATATTATCCGACCCCAAGTCGGTGGTAAGCCTTAAAGTATAGCGTAAAGTAAGCCTTAAAAATCTGGCTGTATAGCGCAATAAAGAATAAGAGGGGGATAATACACGGTTCCCTTCACCATTATATATATGTAAATAGATTATAACTATACTTATTTACAATTGCGTGTCTTTCGCGCAGGACGCAAATACTTCAGCAGTGTTCGTCAACTCCAGCATTTTCACAAACACAGCGCCCTGTCCACTTGTTCTGGGCAACACTGGCGAGTTCACCTTCTACACTGGCCAGTCCACCTACACAGTATCACGATCAGCCTACACCCCCACCCTCGTACTCCAGCTACGCGCTGCCAGAGGTTTTTTTTTTTTTTTTGAGATATATTCAAGAGTTGTTACATTCTTGTACAGCACTAGTACGTGTAGCGTTTCGGGCAGGTCCCTGGAATACGATCCCCTGCCGCGAAGAATCGTTTTTTCATCCAAGTACACATTTTACTGTTGCGTTAAACAGAGGCTACAGTTAAGGAATTGCGCCCAGTAAATCCTCCCCGGCCAGGATACGAACCCATGACATAGCGCTCGCGGAACGCCAGGCGAGTGTCTTACCACTACACCACGGAGACTGTTGAGGCTTCAGCAACACACTGACAGGATCCCAAACAACTCATACAGGAGGTAGCTAGCCCCGGCAGAAGCCTCTAGCAGCTTGCTAGCAGCACTTCATGCTAGGTACATCACTGTAACCCTTAATAGCCAATCTTGGGTACGCCGATCTTCCTTAACACTGCGTATGCCAGCAGTTAACACTGCTTAGATCGACGGCGGCTCACTTAGTCTTCTTGCAGGACCAAGCTAAGGGTTCATGGACTGCCCAAGGTAAACTGCCTTCCTCAGTACAACCGCCTCCACATGTCATCTCTGTGGACATGAAGACGCCATTAATTAGATGGACAGTACACTGGGGAAACCATGAGGTAAACATGCGTTCACCGGAGAGTTGATATTATGGTTGTTGCTACAACATAGATGGCGCTGATGTTGATACGCCACCCAGAGGCCATCGACATCGACCTCTCCTTCTGACTAAGGCAGGAAACTGGAGTCATTTGCCGATACCACGCCACCACCAACAGATGGCGTTGTCTACATAGCGCCCAATACAGGAGAGTTAGAGTGCAGACTCATAGATGGCGCTGAAATTGCCACCCCCACACTCCGGCGATGGTGTCGATACCGTAACAGCGTTCTTGGGGTCCGGCGAAGCCTGGACAAACTGCAGCCACAACTGGTAATGAATAAAGTGATATTTTAATTATAACTGTTGATATAAATGTTGATATAAAGAACAGTAATTTATATATCTGTAACGTCAAGATCTTTTTTCCGGCTTGGAGGTGGACTCTTGGAGGAGGAGGAGCGATCCTGGTGGTCATGCTGTGTACTGGTGGTGGTTGATGGATCATGCTGTGTACTGGTGGTGGTTGATGGATCATGCTGTGTACTGGTGGTGGTTGATGGATCATGCTGTGTACTGGTGGTGGTTGATGGATCATGCTGTGTACTGGTGGTGGTTGATGGATCATGCTGTGTACTGGTGGTGGTTGATGGATCATGCTGTGTACTGGTGGTGGTTGATGGATCATGCTGTGTACTGGTGGTGATAGATGGATCATGCTGTGTACTGGTGGTGATAGATGGATCATGCTGTGTACTGGTGGTGATAGATGGGTCATGCTGTGTACTGTGGTGATAGATGGTCATGCTGTGTACTGGTGGTGATAGATGGGTCATGCTGTGTACTGGTGGTGAAAGACAGTATTAGTAGGGGCTGAGAGGAAGGTTGCAGCCTTACAACAGTTAACTGGATGGGACTCGTGATGTAGCTGGTGGCGGGGTGTACATTTGCAGGGGGAATTGTCCGGGGTTACAGACGAACATAGGCTGGTAAGGTAGGCCTAAGTTAAAACCATGACAAAAATATAGGCAATTATAAACACCTC
>WNGS01009039.1:0-27867 GCA_020271785.1 Procambarus virginalis
TTATTGCGTCATCAAGTGGGCACAACTTGGTCAGGTTATTTCAGTATGCAGCCACACAGCCAGGGCTGCTAGTTAGCTGTTTGTTATTGTGCCACTGGATGGACAATTACGTAAGATTAATGTGGGAAGGGTGCTGGAGTTGCCAGTGAACCCCTTGGTTATTGAAGTCATTGAAAGGCTACTGATTTGTTTGCATTGCAACTGCTATTGCAGGTGTAGTCTGCACAGAGGCGTAGAATAGTTAGGTTACTGGAGACGTGTTCCAGAACTCACTGTGTCATTTGTTGCTAATTGTGATATAGCATCTGTTGATACAGTTCTTGCTTGCGTGAGTGATTCCTCTGTCTGGGCACTGCTTATGTTCGAGTAACGTACATATGACATTCTTTTGTTTTTAATGTAGTAGTCTAGTCCTCTTGTTCATCAATAATTGTTTATTTGTTAACAGTCTTTGAGGTCAACCTTCAACTATTCTGTACCTCACCCATTGTTCTGATATATATTGGATATTGTTGTTTCAATCTTTGATATGACGGCTGCGCTCTTGGGAATACGAACATTCCAATTTATAGCGCCACACAACAAATATACAATTTGATTCATGAAGAAACCCCGGCGGTTACCCTTTATTGGTTTAACGTCATGTTTACATAGGAGGAACCAGCGGCCTATGAGGACAGGTTTTCACCCCTGCTGGTGGGCAAGGCCTGGCGTTTTGCTCCCGCTTCTCCTTTTCCTGGTACTCATGCTTAACTGCCAAGAGCAGCCTTAAACTTGTAAGTCCACCTCCTAAGGGAGGTAGGGCTAGAGAAATATCTCAAGCAGCTATGGCGCCCAACGTGGGGCTATGCTACTTGGGTTCGAGCCCATGCCGGGCAGTCTCATTGATTTTTTAAAGTAGCATAAAAGTTATCATTACAGCACAATGTGGACCAGGATGGTTGAAGGTATATTTTGTGCACGGTTGTCACACACAGCGGTACACAACACCCACACCAACACTGTAGGATAAGAGGTATTCATGGTAAATATCGGTGAAATCTGTCTGGCTTTTCGTAGCCTGCTAGCTTTGGGGACATGAACCACTCGTGAGTGAGTCGGGGTCAGCCTCAGACAAGCAGGTGGCGTGGACACCAACGCCCAGCGGATGCAAACGATGGGTTGCAAGGGGTGCACTAGGAATATGACGGAGGTGCAGACACCACCTACCTGAGGGTAGACGAAGCTTCTAGAAGTGACCACAAGCGTGAGAGGTCTCATTAGACGACAGAGTAGTTGTCAAGGGTATCATTAGAGTGTAGTTGTTAGATCCACCTTAGGATCTTAGTGGGAGGTTCCGCGCCACCGAGCTAAGGTCTGCCGAGTTGTCTTCTTTAGAGGAAGGAGAGTAATTGTCTGTAGTTAGACAGGTGAGGGATTCTTGCCAGAGTGGGGACTATTCAACCCCAGGAAGAATTGATGGTAGTCACTGATGAGAGGTTGGGCAGAGGCTCCCGACTGTAGAGGTTGAGCAGAGGCTCCCATTTCACAGAGTTGACAGCAAAGGCCCGAGGTCGCAGCCTGATGGGTGAAGAGCGCAGCAAACTCAGTGCTTGTGGTCAAGAGCAGATTGCAATGGGAGGCATCCTTCACACAGGGAAGGGTAAGCAGGGACAAGCCCACCCTAGTGCACTTAACCTGGTGACAAGGTATGAAGGTAAAGATGCCTAGCATGGCAGTACTGAGAAAGACGATTCGATGGATGCATACATCGATCGCCTTTTGAAGAAAGGCTGAAAATGCAAGATGGCAAAGGTCATTTTGGGCTGGTGATTTTCCATGGTTCAGATCCCCAGCAGCATAATGATTCTGTTCTTTAAGGATTGCCTTGGTAAAGGGTTATAGTGGATCTGCAGAGGGAATACTGATCACATTCCAAGTTAGGTCCAGGTAGAAACGGACCGGGAGTTTGACAGATGTCAAGAGTTTCGCTCATGTCCTTGTTAGAGGAGCGAGACCGAGGAAAAGCAAGGGAGAGACCCCAAGCTCAGTAGGGTGAGTGTAGGTGCTTGTAGAAGGGCTTTCTCCCAGGTAGTTCAGTCGGTAGAGCAAGACCGGCTGGTGTTTGACAGTTGGACAGGTAGGGTGATCCTGTCAACTTGTTGCAATGTCAGGGGAAAACTGACAGTAAGTTCTTGTAGTTGAGGGGAGGTAGAAGTACTTCACCGGTAAGGCCACACCAATGTGTTGCTCATGTGTCCAGTATGACACAGACCGAGGATGGAAATGGGAGGTTCAGTGATGGAAATGGTTGCGAGGTGTTGAACCGGCCAGGACCAGAGCTAGAGCCAAACATGTTGCCACTCCAAGGTCAGGCAGCACCACCAGGGTGATCCGGTGGTAGTGCACAGGGACCCTCAGGCCAGTGATGTATAGGAAACAGAGTTACACACTACACACTTGTTTAGCTAGTACACCTGTTGGGCAGGTGTGTGCAGAAAAACTAGCTGGTGTTTTTGAATGTATTTTCCTTGCAGGAAAATATTCTTTAGTGGGAGGTAGTGTGAGGAGATGTAGAATCTCCTCAGCTAGTTTTCCTAGTTTCTAGAATAGGCTAGTCGCTCTAGGGACTCTAGAAACTGAAGCTTTCAAATTTACATATACTTGTTGGGTGTCATATGAAAGCTTATGTTAAATGCTGTCAGTTAAAACTAATGAGAGGTCTGTGATTGCTCTGTAGAGAGAATTACAGCAAAATTTTCCTGTTCTGTGAAACAGAGAGGGTAGTATAACAAAAACCGTTAGAGGTGGAGGGGGGACAGTGGGGGAACGCTGCCTCCCCCCACCAAGGGAGACGTTGAGACGTTGTGTTAGGCCTCACCCTCCTTGTGACGTCACGCCACGCCACAGGCGAGGGGCACGTTTGATTGGTCTAGGCACCCCTACTCCTATGCCGAGTTTTGGCGCGAAAAGCTGTCATTGGAAGCGGCACAGGACCGTGCCGGCTTCCTGCTGATTGGTCAAGACAAGGTAGGGGGAGAAATATGGGGATGTGAGCCTCTCTAGCCCGCCAAAGAGTTAGTTTGAATTGGGCAGCCAGGGTGTGAGTAGTGTCTAGGTGGGGGTGGCGGGCCTGCCACCCCCACCACCGTTATCGCTCCTGTCGTTCTGTTTACTCATATTGCATGGCACTCCAGCCACCCTGGGTGTGTCGAAGCCCAAAATTGCGAGAAACTGGGACTTGGACTTTGAATTGCGCCCGACGTCGTCCATGGGGAGGTGACGCCGGCCAGTGTCACTCCTGTAACCCCAGTGTAAGAGCGAGTCATGCTCTGGTATGATGGGGTTGTTAGTGATTCCCCATCCAAGTGTGTATGGCACGCGGCCACCCAGGCCGCCCTCTGGCCACCCAGGCCGCCCTCTGGCCACCCGCCGGCCGCCCAGTCACCCACCCATGCGGCCCGGGCGGCCCGGCCCGGGCCACCCACCTTACACCGCGCGCGAGCTGCTCGGGTGGGGTGGGGTGGGGTGCTGTGACGTCACGCGCCACCCGTGGCCACCCTCCTGAAGGCCACGCAGTGGCCACATGTTGGCCACCACCTTTGGCCACCCCCTTGGCCACATTCCCAGGACAGCCTAAGGCCACATCTTGTCGACGCACGAGGAGCAAGCTAAGTGTTGACAGCCAGGTGGTAAGGACCTGGGAAATGAGGAAATGTGTGGACGGAAACGTGAGTACTTTATCAGTGTATAACAGGGTCTCAGTTATAAGAGAATAAGTGAAAAGTTGTGTGAGCCCCTAGCCCGGCCAGGCTAGGGAAGTAGCTGAGACGCCCGTCTGTGGCATGCCCAGGTGACTGTGGGGCAGTACCTGGAGTGGGAAATTGTCACTGTAAATCACGTAGTGTTATAATTATATATCTGTAGATATATTGTTGTGTGTAGACTGACTGGAGTTTGGGACCAGTCAGTGTAGAGAAATCATCATATAAATGATCCAGTCTGGCGATTCTGTATAATCGTCCAGCCTTGGTTAGTGCCATGGTACCTCATTATGTAATTAGGCCAGGTTAGAGTTAATTAAGCAGGCCCGTGGGGCAGGGTTATTAGTGGATATCCTGAGGTCTGTATATGTCCTGGTGATTAATTTACATTGTTTATGTAAGGCATTTCCATGTGTTTCATTTGCATGATTGTTGTACTGTGTTGTGTGGTGAGTCAGTAGATGTGATCGCTGACTGATTGCCTAATGATGTCATTAGCATGGGGGGCATGCTGACGGTATCATTATGTGCAGGTTTGTGCAGTGTTATCAGGTATACGATATTACTGTCCTAGGAACTGTGTTGAGGATTTAAAGGGACCCTTTGAGTATTCAGGGAAATTCTCAGTCACTTAATGGGAGCGAGCAATTTGTTAATTTGCCTAATTATGGGAGAATTAGTGCCAGCTGTCCGCGTAGAGCGACGGTGTCTTATATTAACGTAATTGTCTTGCTGAAGCCACCGGGATCGGGCGATCTTTTGCAACGTTTGCAAGATTGGAGGGACAGTAAGATTGGTATACCTTGATTGTTGCAAAACCGTGTGTCACTACTGTGTGGGCATAGTAATTAACGAGTTGCAGTAGTCGCAACTGTATGTGGGCAGTGCTATTTTATGTTTTGCATGCCATTATATGTGTGACCTATGTAACCTTAGGGTTACTTTGTTTCTTTGAGTTGTGTGGAGTACTTAAGGATTCAGTGAGTTAATTAGGGGTAATTAACTGGATAAGGGGGTGCACACTTGAAGTTGTTGAATGAGTGAGTGCTGTTATGGGAGAACAGTGTTGAACTTGAGCTTGTGGGAATACGTGTCCGGTGCAATTAATTGTCCGTGTGACAATTAATTGACCACTCTAGCTAATTATGTAATTAGCATTCTCATCATGAATTCACGTAGTGGGAGAGGATCTGTCAGAGTCTGTCAGTGATAGTGCTAACGTCAGTTGCTCGAGACTAACTGCCTTTCAGGGTTGGGGCAATTAGTGGCTCATGATAATTAGTGGAGTAATTAACGTCTGGAGTCTTGAGGACTCAGATGACTCGGTAAAGCGAGGTCATGGGGTTAGCATAATACGTTATATTAATCATATTCTGTCTGGTGACAGTGGATTAAGTTGCACTCATTGTTAATTAGGGTAATTAACTCCTCTTCCGTGAATTCACAGTGTTTGATGAGACCTGCTTAGGCAGTGCGGAGTGAGACGTATTTATGTATGATTAATTATCGGTCCTGGTGACAGTTAATTAATTGCTCAAGGCTAATTAGGGTAATTAGCACTCATTAGTAAGTAAACGTAATTAGTGATACACAGACTGTTGAGAAGCCACCCACTTGGGGTAGGCTTAGTTAACGTAACTCAATTGGGATGTAATTAGTGGTCCGTTTGACCTTAATTAAGAATTACTCACTGAATACTTGCAAGGAGTCAAGTGTGATGTAATTTAAGAGTTTGAGTTATTGTGACAAGAGGACTTGTGTTAACGTAGAGTACTATCATGTTGTTGTCTAGAGTGAGACACTTGTTGTTATTAAAGTAGTACTTGTTGCTGACTGCTGTGATCAGTCAATTTCCATCATTATTCACATAATCAATGTTGCAATTGATTAAGGCAATTTCTTTTGGTTATCGTCTAGTGACGAGGGTAAAGTAACTTAGGGATGAGTGGAGCTGTGTCCCAGAATCCCACCTTGCCTGACTGTGTTCACTTTAGTTGTGATAGGGGGAGTCACTGTTAGACTACCCACCTGATTACGGGGGTCGCTCCTGTTGGACTGGAGGACCTTAAGCTTGTGATTAGAGTAGCTGCCACTAGGAAGTCGTGTCACTATTGATTGCTTGCTTGTGTCATCAGTGGAAGATTGTTCAGTTAGTTCATGTTGTCAGCCCGAAGTGTCAGCAGGATGGAGCCTGCTGTCATTTCTCGAGGGGCTGTTGAATAGCTGTGTTGCAAATGCCACTGGTTGGACTGTAACGTAATTAAATCACACGCTGTGGTGTAACTTAGTCTGTGATATTTTTCTTTGAGTTTGCATTATTGCGTCATCAGTGGGCACACCTGTGTTCAGGTTAGTTCAGTATGCAGCCACACAGCAAGGGTTGCTATTTAGCTGTTGGTTATGGTGCCACTGGATGGACATTAACGTAAAGATTAATTTGAGGAAGGGTGCTGGAGTTGCCAGTGAACCCATTAGTTATTGATGTCATTGAAAGGCTACTGATTTGATTGCATTGCAACCGCTATTGCAGGTGTAGACTGCACTGAGGCGTAGAACAGTTAGGAGGTTACTGGAGACGTGTTCCAGAACTCACTGTGTCATTTGTTGTAATTGTGATTATAGATCTGTTAGTTCTTGCTTGCGTGTTGATTCCTCTGTGGGCACGCTTATGTTCGAGTAACGTCATTGACATTCTTTTGTTTTAATGTAGTAGTCTAGTCTCTTGTTATAATAAATTGTTATTTGTTAACAGTCTTTGATGTCAACCTTCAACTATTCTGTACCACTCCCATTGTTCTGATATATATTTGATATTGTTGTTTTAATCTTTGATATGACGGCTGCGCTCTTGGGAATTCGAATTCCAATTCATAGCGCCACACAACAAATATAAAATTTGATTGTGAGAACCCGTCGGTTACCCTTTATTGGTTTTAACGTCATGTTTAACTAGGAGGAACCAGCGGCCTATTGTGGACAGGTTTCCACCCCTGCTGGTGGAAGCCTGGCGGTTTGCTCCCGCTTCTCCTTTTTCTACTGGACTCATGCTTAACTGCCAAGAGCAGCCTTTAAACTTGTAGTCCACCTCCTAAGGGAGGTAGGCGTAGAGAAAAATCTCACATGGCCTCTGTCCATATAGTTCGTTCTCACAGCAGTTGCTGGTGACGCCAGTTTTGCGGTTACGTGCGTCCTTCAGTTGTAGGTGGACCCTGCTGTAGCAGTGTTATTGCTGGCTCTGCTGCTCTCGAGGAGAATGATTTTCATGGATTCCTGACTGCTGTTCGCCGTAGACATCGCAGAGACCGGCGTTCTGGCTCTGGTGATGAGGTATGTGGGGCTCCTGTCAGTGTTACTGAGCGAATTACGGGGAATGCTGATTGTGTAGTCATCATTAAGGCTCTGGGGATGATTCGAGACTGTTTGCAAACAATTGATGACCTATATTTGGGAAATGGTACGCACTGTAACTAATTTTGAGAAACATCTCTTGGTAGTTACAGAGGCGACCGCCACTTTCATTGCATGTCACTATGTGATGGAGTGCGAAAAGATACGTGAATTTAGAGACAATTCTATAACTATAGTTTCAGCGATGTGTAAATATTTCATTCAAAATGATCTGCTACCAGAAATTTTAGCCAAATATCCCCAGTTTGCTAACTGTAGGTAGTAACTAAATGATTGTAACCTATCCACCGCTGCCCACTGGATGGGGGGCGGTGTGCAGGACAAACATATCAATTGTGACACTAGCTCTCCACATACGTCAGTTGCTTAATTTAGAAACTGTACTTGTGGTCGATCTCGAACCAATTGTTGATGTGACGACTAGTTTAGTTAGTTTTAGTTCATTTATTATGCACCCCATACCCATCTTGTGGGCGGTAGTAGAAAGGGTTACAGAGGCACATAATGGGCTCAGGGACGACTTATACTTAATTTTGTAACTAGCTCATCAAGATTGTAACTTGCTTAGCTAAATGAATTGTGGGGTTTCAGTCCCTGAACCCATTATGTGCCTCTGTAACCCTTTCCGCTACCGCCCACGGGATGGGTATGGGGTGCATAATAAATGAACTAAACTAAACATTGCTGATTTGGGCCTTGTGCAGGTTACGACCATGGGAATATGGGAGGGGTGGTGCTACCAACCGTTTAATGTTCTGGTTGACAGCAAGATCTTCACCCAACCCTGGAGACATCCTATATCGATGAAGCTCTGAGGAACTTGGACATCCCTTTTGAGCGAGTAGTTCGTCTTTATAAGACCATGGATGGGAAAAGGATGGCTACAGAGTACGTCAGGGTGGACTTTTTATGCCCTTTACAGACCTTGCCACGGTATATATGTATAGATTTGGTGCCTTATCAGCCATGTAAGTTTCATCATGGCCCACTTAGCTTCTGCTGTTGCTGAAGGTTCAGCTACTCTGAACAAAAGTTCCAAGTTGCACGGGCTATAGGAGCCCGTAGTGGACTTAATTACCACTTAGACGTTCTAGATGCCAAGGGTTCTACCATACCAGTGTTTGCTCTCGGTCGGTTGTTACTTGTGCGAAGTGTGGTATAGCCCACGAAACCAGACTGTGTTGCATTAATGGGTGACTTCAAATGCCCTAATTGTACTGTATTCATCCGTCTTACTCGAATGTGTGTCCCACGTTGCAGAGGGACACACATTGTTCATGTGTTAAACTGTAGATAAGCTGGCAAGCTATAGAGAACGCAGGCTCTTGTATTCTACGGCGGCGAAGGTTGCAAAGCCTAGCCTCCCATCAGAACTTCCCAGACCTGCTCCAAGTGCAAACTCTGGGAGAAGGTACTGGGTCATAATGTCGCACACTACAATACTGAATACCCAGTTATTAGACCCTTCAGACTCCCGGCATAAGGTACCTGGAGCTTTATAATCACTTTGTTAAGTCTCATGTTCTTGAAGATATACTTATAATGCACCCAAAATTTGCCAGTACAGGCTACTGATCACATGGTCCTGTATGGCTAACTATCTTGCGAGATGGGGACAGTTTAGTGTGGCAACCTTATTAACTCATGTGTCCTTGATGATATCCTCATAATGCTGAAGTTGGTGGCGCGTTCTGGTGTTGCTGAAGTTGCTGGAGATTCAGGTATTGCTGATTTTGATGGAGGTTCAGGTGTTGCTAATGATGATGGAGGTTCAGGTGTTGCTAATGATGATGGAGGTTCAGGTGTTGCTAATGATGATGGAGGTTCAGGTGTTGCTAATGATGATGGAGGTTCAGGTGTTTCTAATGATGATGGAGGTTCAGGTGTTGCTAATGATGATGGAGGTTCAGGTGTTGCTAATGATGATGGAGGTTCAGGTGTTGCTAATGATGATGGAAGTTCAGGTGTTGCTAATGATGATGGAGGTTCAGGTGTTGCTAATGATGATGGAGGTTCAGGTGTTGCTAATGTTCATAGAGGTTCAGGTGTTCCTGATGTTAGTTGATGGCGAGTTCTATTGTGCCTCGCAGACTCTACCGAGACGCAAGTAGCAACTTGGCTTTTTTCACATATTTTCTTTCAAGTTAACTGGTTACGTTTTTCACCTATTCGCTGTTTTTATGACACCACGCAAAAACTTGCCGGCGTCCTGAACACATCCGGGTTTTTCTCCTCATGTGTCTTGAAAATAAAATTCCTGCTTAGGTTTTGTTCAGCGTTTTTCTCCACTGTCATAGCGAAGGTCAGCTTGGAAGTTTGTCCAGTGACCGCAAAGTCCTTCAACCCTTGCGCGGGTAGTCACCCTTCGGGCGTCCCATTGCTCTGCTAGAAGTTGAAGGTCATGTATATGGTCTTTCTGGTCTTATGTCGAAAGACGTAATTTTGCTGTATGGTGCCTATTAATCTTGTTTAAATTACCAATCAAGCTGTCAATGTAATCAATCAGAGCTTTAACATACCAATGTGCTTTAATATATTTACTAATCTCTCTCATCTCATTTTTTCTTGCAATGTATCTGTTATCATTTTATTAATTCTGCTAGAATTTACCTACTTAAAATTATCTGTTAGATTAAGGACCTGCCCGAAACGCTGCGCGTACTAGTGGCTTTACAAGAGTGTAAACACCATGTTATGTATTCTCACAAACCCAATGTACCTTCTTGTATATAAATAAATAAATAAATAACGTGTTGGTGTGTCCACAGAGGCATGAGACGTGTTGGTGTGTTCACAGAGGCATGAGACGTGTTGGTGTGTCCACAGAGGCATGAGACGTGTTGGTGTGTCCACAGAGAGGCATGAGACGTGTTGGTGTGTCCACAGAGAGGCATGAGACGTGTTGGTGTGTCCACAGAGGCATGAGACGTGTTGGTGTGTCCACAGAGGCATGAGACGTGTTGGTGTGTTCACAGAGGCATGAGACGTGTTGGTGTGTCCACAGAGAGGCATGAGACGTGTTGGTGTGTCCACAGAGAGGCATGAGACGTGTTGGTGTGTCCACAGAGGCATGAGACGTGTTGGTGTGTCCACAGAGGCATGAGACGTGTTGGTGTGTCCACAGAGAGGCATGAGACGTGTTGGTGTGTCCACAGAGAGGCATGAGACGTGTTGGTGTGTCCACAGAGGCATGAGACGTGTTGGTGTGTCCACAGAGGCATGAGACGTGTTGGTGTGTCCACAGAGGCATGAGACGTGTTGGTGTGTTCACAGAGGCATGAGACGTGTTGGTGTGTTCACAGAGGCATGTGACGTGTTGGTGTGTCCACATAGGCATGAGACGTGTTGGTGTGTTCACAGAGGCATGAGACGTGTTGGTGTGTCCACAGAGAGGCATGAGACGTGTTGGTGTGTTCACAGAGGCATGAGACGTGTTGGTGTGTTCACAGAGAGGCATGAGACGTGTTGGTGTGTCCACAGAGGCATGAGACGTGTTGGTGTGTTCACAGAGGCATGAGACGTGTTGGTGTGTCCACAGAGGCATGAGACGTGTTGGTGTGTTCACAGAGAGGCATGAGACGTGTTGGTGTGTTCACAGAGAGGCATGAGACGTGTTGGTGTGTCCACAGAGAGGCATGAGACGTGTTGGTGTGTTCACAGAGGCATGAGACGTGTTGGTGTGTTCACAGAGAGGCATGAGACGTGTTGGTGTGTCCACAGAGAGGCATGAGACGTGTTGGTGTGTCCACAGAGAGGCATGAGACGTGTTGGTGTGTCCACAGAGAGGCATGAGACGTGTTGGTGTGTTCACAGAGGCATGAAACGTGTTGGTGTGTTCACAGAGAGGCATGAAACGTGTTGGTGTGTCCACAGAGAGGCATGAGACGTGTTGGTGTGTCCACAGAGAGGCATGAGACGTGTTGGTGTGTCCACAGAGAGGCATGAGACGTGTTGGTGTGTCCACAGAGAGGCATGAGACGTGTTGGTGTGTCCACAGAGAGGCATGAGACGTGTTGGTGTGTTCACAGAGGCATGAGACGTGTTGGTGTGTTCACAGAGGCATGAGACGTGTTGGTGTGTTCACAGAGGCATGAGACGTGTTGGTGTGTCCACAGAGAGGCATGCGACGTGTTGGTGTGTCCACAGAGAGGCATGAGACGTGTTGGTGTGTCCACAGAGAGGCATGAGACGTGTTGGTGTGTCCACAGAGGCATGAGACGTGTTGGTGTGTCCACAGAAGCATGAGACGTGTTGGTGTGTTCACAGAGAGGCATGAGACGTGTTGGTGTGTTCACAGAGAGGCATGAGACGTGTTGGTGTGTCCACAGAGAGGCATGAGACGTGTTGGTGTGTCCACAGAGAGGCATGAGACGTGTTGGTGTGTCCACAGAAAGGCATGAGACGTGTTGGTGTGTCCACAGAGAGGCATGAGACGTGTTGGTGTGTCCACAGAGAGGCATGAGACGTGTTGGTGTGTTCACAGAGGCATGAGACGTGTTGGTGTGTTCACAGAGAGGCATGAGACGTGTTGGTGTGTCCACAGAGGCATGAGACGTGTTGGTGTGTTCACAGAGGCATGAGACGTGTTGGTGTGTCCACAGAGAGGCATGAGACGTGTTGGTGTGTTTTACCTTCAACCAGGTAAAAAGGGATGTGGTACTGGAAGCAGTTCGAACAAGCTTTCCTTCTCTACTCCCTTTCGTCTCAACAGGGTACAGTAGGGAATCGACGCTGTTGTTTGGGGAACATGAAGTTGTTTCTGCAGAAGGTGTCCAGCAGGGAGACCCACTTGCCCCTTTTCTTTTTTGCATGGCTGTTAAAGAGGTTACAAGCAGGTTGACCAGCGAACTCAACATCTGGTTCCTGGACGATGGCACCCTGGCAGGGATACAGGAGTCCCTGCTAGAAGATCTACAGCTGATGAAATCTAAGGGAGAGGAGTTAGGACTCACCCTAAACCCATTAAAGTGTGAAATCATCTTATCTAGCCAACCAACCATAGATGCAGTGCAAATCATATTGCAGGGAGCCCAAGTGATCGCTCCCACCGACAGTGTGCTGCTAGGGGCACCTCTGGGCTCGAGAGCTATTGAGGTAGTCCTCGAAGAAAAGCTGAACGACCTGAGGAGGATGGAGGGAAGAATAGGGGCCTTGGACGCCCACGATGCTTTGTACCTTCTCACAAGGTGCCTGGCTTTGCCCAGACTGACCTATTTCCTAAGGTGTGCTCCCTCCTTCGACAGCCCAAAATTAACAGAATATGACTCACTCCTAAGGTCAATAACCGTGAAAGTGATAATTATTAAACCTCTCCCTGCAAGATGACCAATGGGACCAAGCAACGCTCCCAGTTAGACTCGGGGGAATAGGTATTCGCAAGGCGACACAGTTAGCATTGCCGGCATTCTTATCCTCGACCAGTGCTACAGGTGAATTAGTTAAGGAAATACTACCGGAATACCTAAGAGACTCCATTGGGATTCATGATCCCAAATTCGCGGAAGGAGCCGGTCAGTGGGACACTCTTGTCAACTCTCACCCTCGACCAACTTTTCCAAATGACTGCAAACAGTCCAAATGGGATAGCCCCATAGTGGAAAACATCACCACATCATTGTTGGAGGCAGCTTCCAGGAAGGACAAAGCACGTCTTCTAGCTGTGCAAGCGTCCATGCCGGGGACTTCCTGTTGGCAGTCCCTAATTCCGTCTTGGGCACCCGCCTGGACCATCGGACCCTAAGTATTGGTGTTGCCAAAATCATCTGTTCTCAGTCCTACATTGTGGCTGATTGGGTTTGAAACCTTTGCTCCTCGTGCATGCTACATCTGACCTTTTGAAGACATTGTCTCGATCAACATCCTCCAAATTGTTCAGTATTTTAAAGGTTTCGATGAGATCCGTCCTATCATGCCTGGTTTGCAGTGTTGTTAGCCCTGTGGCCCTCAACCGTTCCTGATACGAGATGATTAAGCTCTGGAATGATTTTTGTTGCCCGGTGTTGCACCTTATCCAGAATAGCTGTGTCTTTCTGAAGATGAGGTCTCCATGCCTGGATGCAATAATCTAGGTGGGAGCGCACCAGAGAATTATACAACTGAATGACTACCTTCTTTTCCTTAAAGGTAAAGGTACGCTTGATTATTCAAGGGTTTGGTTAGCTTTTTCTACTGCCGCTCCCACTTATTGTGCAACTTTCTGTTAATAAAGGATTCTGACTCCACGGTACTGTTCTTCATCTATCTGTTGTAAAGTAGTGCTTGTTATTTGGTAGCTGTGATGTGGATTGTTATGCCTTATAGGACGTTCTGGCCATGAAGGTTTGTGTTTGAGAAAGAGAGGCTTTTGTCTTCTATTGTCTGACGCACTTTGATTATCGTTCGATTATTTTTTCTGGTTCCAGGGTTGGTGTGCCAGAAAGAATACAAAAATAATTATATTGAGCCGGTTATTTTTTTACTCAGTAACTTTGGGCTGGGACGTAAAGAAGTAATGGAACGCGGGATGGTTCGGAATTCCCCACATCAGTTTAAGGGAAAAAATTCTGTTATAAAACGAATGTTTTTTTATTAAAAAAAATAAAAAAATCATACTTAATGTATACAAGTAATTACATGTACTAACCTTGCTGTAATCATCTAGTTGTGCTTGTCGGGGTTGAGCTTGGGTTCTTTGGTCCCGCCTCTCAATAGTGGCCCTTCATCTACTTGTACACCTTTGTTATGTCCCCACTAACTCTTGGCCTTTCTAGAGAATGCAAATTAAGCTTTTACAATCTCTTCATTTGAAGGGTTTCCTAGTTCTTGACATTATCTTTGTCATCTTTCACTGAACGCGTTCAAGGTATTTATGCAACCTGTCCTCTTACAAATTACGTCTGAATTTAGCCGTTTACCCGTATGGTCGAAAGTTGAAGTAATTTGAAAATGAAAAAAAAATTAAAATAAATTTGGTATTTTTTCCCAAACAGTAAGTTAAGGGTCCTCTGGTAGGTTATATTAGGAGGGCAGGAAGTTCCCCTAAAGTTTCAAAACGTCACAAAAACCGTTAATTGAAAGTTTCCTCTCCTAACCATACCGAGTAAGCCAGAGGACTCAAACAGAAAACGGGATAGTACATCACTTTCGTGAGCCGATTTCATTTCAAATTACGTCCAATTTTGGCCATAGCGCGCATACGAGCGAAAAGCGACGTTATTTTAAAGAGGACGGGTTGTTCTGTAGCAGGGGTCTCCAAACTATGGCCCGCGGGCCACATCCGGCCCGCCACATAATTTCATCCGGCCCGCCAAACAAATCCCTGTGTGGTGGCCTTGAAAAAAATAATTATCGTACGAATGGCATCGCAGAATTATTCAAAGCTGGAGCTGCTGACTGGTGGCGCTCAGCCCGAGTCAGTTTTCCTCTCTCTCGATAGTGTGACGCACAGATACTAGTACTGGTAGGTATGTGTTGTGCATTACAACCAATCAGTTGTTATAACTGTATATTGTGGGGATGGAGGGCGAGTGGGGCTTCGCTGCTTCTGTTTCAGGGAGCACTTGAAATCAATTCTTACAATTGGCTCATCTAATCTGGAACCTGAGTTTAATGAAATTTTGAAGTCAAAACGACAGTATCATTCGTCACACTAATTTGGTTGCATAAAACTAAAGGCAGGAATCTATTTAGTTTACCCTAATTTTTTCCAAAAAGATATGTTTTAATTTTTCCATGTTTATACTTTAATATTTGAGGAAATTAAATTACTGGCACTGATTTGTTTTTTTTTGTTTTTTTTATTTTTTATTCCTTCGGCCCGCATAAATATGGGAAATATATAATGTGGCCCTTACATTGAAAAGTTTGGAGACCCCTGTTCTGTAGTATGGCGACCAAACTTAATTGCATAATCTAAGTCGGAACGAATAAGAGCTAGATATAGCTGAAGAATAACATTCTGTCTTTTATTGTTAACACTTCCACGAATAAATCTCGGTAACCAATTTTCCTTATTCTAAACATTTATACAAAGCATTGATTTTTTTGGCCTTAAATTCCTACTAATCATAATATTTTTTTCGAACTTTCGATACTATCCAGCTGATAACTAGCTCTGTCCTCATTACCTAGCCTCAGAGCCTTACATTTGTCAGCGTTAAATTACATCTGTAATCCCTTGTCACATGACCCTTCGCCGGGACCAGTCTGTCTTCGCCGACAAACTCGGCCCATCAAAATCAGATTTTCGGGCACCTTGACAGAATTTTACCCTATACGTAGATTTCATTTTCTATTCCATTCTATGTTAAATCTGCTTTCCTTGTGATCACTGCTCCATAACTTTGCTCGACCGACCAAGTGATTGAGCACCAGACTGATTGATTGATAAAGATTAAGCCACCCAAAAGGTGGCACGAGCATGAGTAGCCCGTAAGTGGTGGCCCTTTTGAGCCATTACCAGTATCAAGAGCTGATACTGGAGATCTGTGGAGGTGCGACTGCGCCCTACGTGACGGGAGATGTCTCCCGTCGACCAATGGATTGATTGATTGATTGATGAAGATTAAGCCACCCAAAAGGTGGCACGGGCATAAATAGCCCGCAAGTGGTGGCTCTTTTGAGCCATTACCAGTATCAATAGATGATACTGGAGATCTGTGGAGGTGCGACTGCACCCTACGTGACAGGAGATGTCTCCCGTGGATTGGGCACCATTCCTTCCCTCCTTTATATACTAATCCTATCCTTATCCTCTTATCCCCACCAACTTCTATGTACAGTAGTCGTAAATGGCTTAGTGTTTTCTCTTGATAATTACCTTACCATGTTCCCTAACTCATTTCCTATTTCGATGTCATTTATTAACACAAAGTATAAAATATTATCTTCCATTGTTTGTTCCTTAATATGTCATTTAAAGAAGTGGTCATCAACTAAAAAATCTGCTTCAATATTCCTTGTTTGGTTAGTCCAGTTCAAGTTCAAGTATGTTTATGTAGACAAGAAAAATACAACAAAGGGATAACAGAAGTACACTTACATCGCATCAGGCTTGGATACCCATGTGCATGGGAAATAGGCTTACAGAAGCCTATTTCCTCTCATCCAGAAGATGAGATGAAATGTCAGCATTGTGGAGAAATGCCCGACAGACCACTGGAACATTATCTAACACAGTGCACAGTTACAAACCCATTAAGATTTCAACTTAGATTCAACAGAACAGAAGAAGTTGTTAAACACATGGGACAAAATCTTATTGAAGAGACCATGTCATAAATACTCATACTCCGCCCAAGTAAAACAGAAACAAGCAACACTTAGTGGGCCAGCCAGAAGCTTAGGACCCGCGCAGGAATATCCCTGCAAAAAAAAAATCTCAACAGGATAGAGTAGGAGTAGGCTATTAGAGTAGAGAGTAGAGAGAAAATAGTGTAGAGTAGGCTATTTCTACCCTCCTTCTCCCCCCCCCCACCCCTTGTTTATGCGACTAAAATGAAAGCCACCCATAACACAAAGATGAGAGTACTTACCAATCAGGGAAGAGTCATCAAGTTTCTGTGGATCCCCTCCCATGTTGGAATATGTGGGAATGAACGAGCAGATGTTGCTGGCTGCTGAAGGCGCTGAAGGAGACCATATTGAATACTTCATACCCAAGACTCTACTACAAACTAGAGGTATTGTCAGGCAACATCACCGNATTATTAGTTTTCTTATGTCCGGGCTTTTAACTTTAGTTTATTTACTACATTTATTTTAGTTCTTTACTTAATTAATGTCTATTTTTGTTTTTTTTTGAAGTTTTAACTAATTAAGGTTTATTTATAATTTTATTTTAATTTCCCGAGTTTATTTACTTTAATTTATTTACACTTTATTTTACTTATTTCTGGTTCTGTGCTACTGCCTACTTTTTTCGCTTTTCCGTCTACTCTTAATTTGGTTAAGTTTCTATGTCCTTACCCCGTTTTACTGTTACACTTCGTTACTTATTTACTTTATTTAATTTCCTTTTGCCTATACTTCTGCTCGCTACACACTTATGCGTTTATTTATCATTCCGTTCATACGTTTTAATCTACCTACTTCTTATGCCCTCGTCCATTTTAATTTTAGTTTGTCCTGGCTTTTAATTTTAGTTTACTTTCTTATCTTTCAGTTCTTTATTAATTATTGTCGGATTATGTTTGTTTATTTTAAAAGTTCATTAACTAATTAAGGTTTATTTATAAATTTATTTTAATTTCCCGAGTTTATTTACTTTATTTTATTTACACTTTTATTTTACTTATTTCTGGTTCTGTGCTATTGCCTACTTTTTTCGCTTTTCCCGTCTACTCTTACTTTGGTTAAGTTTCTATGTCCTTACCCCGTTTTACTGTTACACTTCGTTACTTACTTTATTTAATTTCCTTTTGCCAATACTTCTGCTTGCTACACACTTATGCGTTTATTTATCATTCCGTTCATACGTTTTAATCTACTTACTGGTTATGCACTCGTCCTTTTTAATTTAGTTTATGTACTGGCTTTTAATTTTAGTTTACTTTCTTATCTTTTAGTTCTTTATTAATTATTGTCTGATTATGTTTGTTTATTTTAAAAGTTAACTAACTAATTAAGGTTTATAAATTTAATTTAGTTTCCCGAGTTTACTTACTTTATTTATTTACATTTATTTATTTACTTATCTCTGGTTCTGGGTTATTGCCTACTTTTCGCTCTGTCTATTCAATATTCTTGTTAAGTTTACTTATGTCCTTATTTCGTTTTACTGTTACACTTCGTTTTTTTTTTTTTTTTTTTTTTCCTGCCATGCTTGCTTACACGGCTATATTATTACCTTGTTTACATGCCTAGCCTTGTTTCCTTTCCTGTCCTGCTCTGGCTGCCCACTTAATTTTCCCCTATCCGCAGTACGGAGATGCCGGCCCACCCACCCCACGGCGAAGAAGAGGACAAGGGCAGCGTCAAGAAGAGGGCAGCGACGAAGGGGTGCTAGGACGCAACCGCCTAGGGCAAGGGTGAAACCCGCCCGCATCGCCTCCTCCACGGACGCCTCTTCGGGAGGCTCTGACTCGGACGCCGACCACATCCACGATGCACGCCCAAAAGGAATGGCCACGGGGGACGCGGCCGACCACCCCACACATCTTTCGGCCGCCGACTGGGCAACGCTGCGGACGCTCATTGCTCAGGCTCGGAGCCCCCCCCCCTCCGAATCGAGATGACAGAAGATTTCGAACCCTGGCGGAGCGGACAACACGGACGCCCTCACGAACAGGCCTACTCGCACAGCCTCCCCCCCCCCCTGCGCGCTGCCCACGGTCAAGGGCGAGGAGCCACACGACAGGGCGGCGACACAGCTCTTCAGGCACGTCCCCCAACGGCGAGTACCACCGAGAGAGCTCGTTCCTTACTACCCCTAGTCCTTGGGTAGGGCAGCTCTGG
Source organism: Procambarus virginalis (assembly GCA_020271785.1). Taxonomy (NCBI): domain Eukaryota; kingdom Metazoa; phylum Arthropoda; class Malacostraca; order Decapoda; family Cambaridae; genus Procambarus; species Procambarus virginalis. The sequence goes on from WNGS01009039.1 coordinate 18,585, forward strand.
GGGACGCGTGGCAACACCGTCACCATGCTAGGTGTGCACGTCCCACTGGCCCTAAGAGAGAAAGTCTGGGCAAACAAGTACATCGACTGGCGCGGCCTGCTGGCTTACGAATGCGATGCCAGGCCCTCGGAGTCACGACATGCCACTCCCTCTGTGGCCCAGTTATCCACTAAGAACTTGCCGCCTCTGACGCTGGAGCAGTGGGGGCACGGCTTCGACATCTTAGCTTCAATCTACCTCGATCGACTTCCCGCCGAGGGTTGGGCGCTTTTCACACACGTCCGCTACGTGAAGTCCATGAAGAGCAACCTCCGCGGCGACTGGATGTGGTACGACGAGGCATTCAGGTGGGACAAGGAGAGGTCGGGCTGCCCATGGACCGCTCTAAGACTAGACCTGGAGATTCGGTCCGTACAACGTGCAGCGCAGGAGCAGTTTCAGGTGGGGCCTCGCGCCGCCGCCTCCCCAGCCGAACGTTCACACTACTGCAAGGGCCTACGGGCTACCACCGGGATACTGCTACGCTTTCCACGCAACCGGGACAGGCTGCTCCGTCCCCTCCTGCACCTTCAAGCACTCTGCCCCGCTGACACAAGTGACATCCTGCCTACTGCCCGTGCCCCCAGGCCAAGCCTCGAGTCGCCGCCGCTAAGGAGAATCGTTCCTGTCGCCCCACTCAGGACAAGAGCAGGAAGAAAGACACGTCACAACGCCAGTGGACGCAGACGCGCTTGATGCTGTTCCTAGTACCTATGCTAGACAGGGAACTGAGCCTGGGGCGCATAGCGGGCCCCTTCGAGGTCCCCCCCATTCGAGAACTTCAAGTGTTCTCCTATAGCCCTGAGAGAAAAGTCTACGCCGGGAAAATACAGGCTACTCCACATCCTCGGCTACCCCTATACCGCCGAGAGCGTCAACGCCAACATCCCGCGGGAGACGACAACTGAGACCTTAGTGGTCAGACGCTCGCCGGGGGCGCACTTGGCAAAAATGTGATTTAGCAGAGGCTTTACGGATCATCCCGGTCAACCCAGCGACTACCACCTACTCGGCTTCGCCCACGGAGGGCGGTACTACTATGGAAAAATGCTCAGCATGGGGGCGGCACATTCCTGCAGGATCTTCGAGACGTTCTCCGACGCCCTGCAATGGATCCTCGTGGAGAAGTTCGGCGTGCGGGATGCCGTGAAGGTGCTGGACGATTTCATCCGCGTGAGTTCTACCTACGAGTGCTTGCGGAGCTTGCGGGTGTTCATTGCCCTCGGTGAGCGCCTAGGCGTTGCCCTGGCCCCCCACAAGACTGCGGGCCCCCGCTCCTGCCTCACCTTCCTTGGACTTGAAATCGACGCCCGACGTATGGAGACAAGGCTGCCGGACGACAAGAGGACGAAGTACATGACTGCAGTGGAAGATGCTCTGCGGGTCGAGAGCCTTCCCCTGCGGGACCTGCAGGGGATTATCGGCAAACTGCAATTCGCCACGACAGTCATACCGGGGGACCTGCTACAGAGCGCTCTTCTCCCTCGCCTTCTAAGCCTGCCTCCGGCTAGGGGAGGTGACCTATACGGGGAAGGGGCAACACACACTACGCTTGGACCAGTTAACGTTATTGCGGACGGGGATCGACATCGCGTTTGCCTCCTACAAGCACAGTGCAGGGCGTACCCCCACTTTAACTCTGAGTGCAGACCCCTACTGCAAGTACCGCCCGGTACGTGCCATGGCGAACTACTTAAGACGACGGGGCTTGGGACCAGGACCTATCTTCCTGGGCGAATCGGGCTTCCCGGTCACCAGACAAGATTTCACATGGGTGCTCTGTGCCGCAGGTGGGAAAGTGATGCGTTCCACACCTACGTCAGGCAAGACTTCATTCCATTACCTCGATAAGTTTCTTCTGCGGCCAGCGGGCACCTCGCCCTTCGGGGGGTGGGGGACCGGCTTCGCTGGCCTGCGGAGTGGGGGTGCTGCGCCGGATCCCCAAGTCTAGGGCTGCCCGCAGCTACTTACCATATGTCAAGTGCTCACTTGTAGTGCAAGTTTGGGGTTGCAGACTTTACATGTACTGGGCACTAGCATATCATTACCCCTGGAAATTATTAACTATACTATGCCCTCTGTGTATACAGAATATATTTCTACATACTGTACTGGCTGTGCCACTCAATTATCTCTGGCATTGTTTTTAATTATAGCATTAAGCTGATTGCGAGTACTGCAACATTGCTTCGGCTAGCTGCCACTAGGCACGGTTAATGTCCTATGACTTATTCCCTTAGTTGCATCTTTGCAGTACTGGCATTCTACTCAGACATGTTACATGCCTTCTCTTATATTGTGGTACAGCAGTTGCGCTACTTACCATATGTCAAGTGCTCACTTGTGTGCAAGTTTGGGGTTGCAGACTTTACATGTACTAGGCACTAGCATATCGTTACCCCTGGAAACTAGTAACTATTCTATGCCCTCTGTGTATACAGAATATATTTTATACATACTGTACTGGCTGTGCCACTCAATTATCTCTGGCATTGTTTTAATTATAGCTTTAAGCTGATTGCGAGTACTGCAACATTGCTTCGGCTAGCTGGCACTAGACACGGTTAATGTCCTATGACTTATTTCCTTTAGTGCATCTTTGCAGTACTGGCATGCTACTCAGCCATGTTACACGCCTACTTGGATATTGTGGTACAGCAATTGCTCTGTAAACATTAGTTAATAAATTAAGGTCCCCCCACTCCTGGTTTGTTTTCTCCCCGATCAGAAATACATTTTGATATTCCAAGAGTACGGCTTAATCAAACTAGAAATGCTCTACAAATCAAGGGACCCAGAATGTGGAATGACCTCCCAACCATGTTAAGGACTGTACCTCTCTCAACCAGTTTAAGAATAAAACTAAAAACTACCTAATAAATTCCCTGTAACCTACCTTACCCCTCTAGTTCAACCCATGTCTGTTATTTTTTTAATCAACACTATTTGTCAACCTTTTGTATTTGTGCTGCTTTTTCAGTCATGTTCCCCCTTTTTTTTTATCTTTATTTGTATTTGTTCTCAACACATTTTATTCTTTATGCTCTATTAATATTAAGTTCTAGATATTAATGTTCTTCCTGCCCGAAACGCATTGCGTAATAGTGCTTTAGGCATTGTATGTACTAGCTCTACCTATAATTCGATCCATTCATGTAACCTCACTTGTATGTATATACCTTACCTGAATAAACATATTTATTTATTTATTTATTTGATGAAGATAGCGTAAGGAGCAGGAGACCAAACACAAGGTACCAGCTGGGTGAAAAAATCCTTCAGGAATCGAGAAAAGCGAGACATTTTATTTATTTATTTATTTATTTTTTATTGTTTTATATATATACAAGAAAGTATATGTGGATTGTGAGGATACATAGCATAGTAATTACATTCTTGTAAAGCCACTAGTACGCGCAGCGTTTCGGGCAGGTCCTTATCCAAGAAAATTTTACGTAGGTAAATACTAGCAAATTTATAAAAATAACAGGTACATAGCTATAAGTACATAAGATTGGGAGATTGGGTAACACGAGATACAGAGCAAATTTAAAGCTCAGTGTAGAAAACTATGAAGATGAAATTAGGTACTTTTTGGTTTTGTTTTTGAATGAGGCAAAAGTTTGACAGCTTTTCAATTCGCTAGGGAGTGAGTTCCATAGACTAGGTCCCTTTATTTGCATAGTGTGTTTACACAGATCAAGTTTGACCCTGGGGATATCAAAGAGATATTTATTTCTGGAGCCTAATGTCTTTGTGGCTCATTTGGGTACTAAGTTTCAACCTGTGTCTCCTTGTTCGTGTTCCATCCGTGCTAAATAGTTTGTCTTTGCCCACCCTGTCAATTCTCCTGTATGAAGCTAATTATGATGCCAGAATTATCTTAATTTAAAAGACTTTGGCATCTAAGCCATATGTAGGTAGGTAGGCATAAAGTCACAAATATAGGCAACATTACCACAAAATATGGGGACAGAAGGTACCAATCTGCCTATCCTAATAGCAGCCCCACGTCTACCACCTAAAATTTACCTACTTTCAGTCGTAACAGAAATTCTTTGATATACATAGCGCCATGGTGCACGACATAACTGACCTAGAAAAGTAACAAAATTTACTTATCTCAAAGGTCAACTGTCGGGAGAAACCAAAAAGATGATTGCGGAATTACCCATAACCTCAGGTAATTATCATAGAGCCAATCAGTCCTTAAAAATAATTATGGTGATAAGCGTCTTGAAAGCTTTTTTTACTGACGAGTTTGGATGGTATTTCATATCGTTTGCCGCTAGGGAATGAGAGATTCGGATACTTTGGTGGAGAAGATGGGGACTGCGGCCTCTGTCCATATAGTTCGTTCTCCCACAGCAGTTGCTGGTGACGCCAGTTTTGCGGTTACGTGCGTCCTTCAGTTGTAGGTGGGACCCCTGCTGTAGCAGTGTTATTGCTGGCTCTGCTGCTCTCGAGGAGAATGATTTTCATGGATTCCTGACTGCTGTTCGCCGTAGACATCGCAGAGACCGGCGTTCTGGCTCTGGTGATGAGGTATGTGGGGCTCCTGTCAGTGTTACTGAGCGAATTACGGGGAATGCTGATTGTGTAGTCATCATTAAGGCTCTGGGGGATGATTCGAGACTGTTTGCAAACAATTGATGACCTATATTTGGGAAATGGTACGCACTGTAACTAATTTTGAGAAACATCTCTTGGTAGTTACAGAGGCGACCGCCACTTTCATTGCATGTCACTATGTGATGGAGTGCGAAAAGATACGTGAATTTAGAGACAATTCTATAACTATAGTTTCAGCGATGTGTAAATATTTCATTCAAAATGATCTGCTACCAGAAATTTTAGCCAAATATCCCCAGTTTGCTAACTGTAGGTAGTAACTAAATGATTGTAACCTATCCACCGCTGCCCACTGGATGGGGGGCGGTGTGCAGGACAAACATATCAATTGTGACACTAGCTCTCCACATACGTCAGTTGCTTAATTTAAAACTGTACTTGTGGTCGATCTCGAACCAATTGTTGATGTGACGACTAGTTTAGTTAGTTTTAGTTCATTTATTATGCACCCCATACCCATCTTGTGGGCGGTAGTAGAAAGGGTTACAGAGGCACATAATGGGCTCAGGGACGACTTATACTTAATTTTGTAACTAGCTCATCAAGATTGTAACTTGCTTAGCTAAATGAATTGTGGGGTTTCAGTCCCTGAACCCATTATGTGCCTCTGTAACCCTTTCCGCTACCGCCCACGGGATGGGTATGGGGTGCATAATAAATGAACTAAACTAAACATTGCTGATTTGGGCCTTGTGCAGGTTACGACCATGGGAATATGGGAGGGGTGGTGCTACCAACCGTTTAATGTTCGGGTTGACAGCAAGATCTTCACCCAACCCTGGAGACATCCTATATCGATGAAGCTCTGAGGAACTTGGACATCCCTTTTGAGCGAGTAGTTCGTCTTTATAAGACCATGGATGGGAAAAGGATGGCTACAGAGTACGTCAGGGTGGACTTTTTATGCCCTTTACAGACCTTGCCACGGTATATATGTATAGATTTGGTGCCTTATCAGCCATGTAAGTTTCATCATGGCCCACTTAGCTTCTGCTGTTGCTGAAGGTTCAGCTACTCTGAACAAAAGTTCCAAGTTGCACGGGCTATAGGAGCCCGTAGTGGACTTAATTACCACTTAGACGTTCTAGATGCCAAGGGTTCTACCATACCAGTGTTTGCTCTCGGTCGGTTGTTACTTGTGCGAAGTGTGGTATAGCCCACGAAACCAGACTGTGTTGCATTAATGGGTGACTTCAAATGCCCTAATTGTACTGTATTCATCCGTCTTACTCGAATGTGTGTCCCATGTTGCAGAGGGACACACATTGTTCATGTGTTAAACTGTAGATAAGCTGGCAAGCTATAGAGAACGGCGGCGAAGGTTGCAAAGCCTAGCCTCCCATCAGAACTTCCCAGACCTGCTCCAAGTGCAAACTCTGGGAGAAGGTACTGGGTCATAATGTCGCACACTACAATACTGAATACCCAGTTATTAGACCCTTCAGACTCCCCGGCATAAGGTACCTGGAGCTTTATAATCACTTTGTTAAGTCTCATGTTCTTGAAGATATACTTATAATGCACCCAAAATTTGCCAGTACAGGCTACTGATCACATGGTCCTGTATGGCTAACTATCTTGCGAGATGGGGACAGTTTAGTGTGGCAACCTTATTAACTCATGTGTCCTTGATGATATCCTCATAATGCTGAAGTTGGTGGCGCGTTCTGGTGTTGCTGAAGTTGCTGGAGATTCAGGTATTGCTGATTTTGATGGAGGTTCAGGTGTTGCTAATGATGATGGAGGTCAGGTGTTGCTAATGATGATGGAGGTTCAGGTGTTGCTAATGATGATGGAGGTTCAGGTGTTGCTAATGATGATGGAGGTTCAGGTGTTTTAATGATGATGGAGGTTCAGGTGTTGCTAATGATGATGGAGGTTCAGGTGTTGCTAATGATGATGGAGGTTCAGGTGTTGCTAATGATGATGGAAGTTCAGGTGTTGCTAATGATGATGGAGGTTCAGGTGTTGCTAATGATGATGGAGGTTCAGGTGTTGCTAATGTTCATAGAGGTTCAGGTGTTCCTGATGTTAGTTGATGGCGAGTTCTATTGTGCCTCGCAGACTCTACCGAGACGCAAGTAGCAACTTGGCTTTTTTCACATATTTTTTTCAAGTTAACTGGTTACGTTTTTCACCTATTCGCTGTTTTTATGACACCACGCAAAAACTTGCCGGCGTCCTGAACACATCCGGGTTTTTCTCCTCATGTGTCTTGAAAATAAAATTCCTGCTTAGGTTTTGTTCAGCGTTTTTCTCCACTGTCATAGCGAAGGTCAGCTGGAAGTTTGTCCAGTGACCGCAAAGTCCTTCAACCCTTGCGCGGGTAGTCACCCTTCGGGCGTCCCATTGCTCTGCTAGAAGTTGAAGGTCATGTATATGGTCTTTCTGGTCTTATGTCGAAAGACGTAATTTTGCTGTATGGTGCCTATTAATCTTGTTAAATTACCAATCAAGCTGTCAATGTAATCAATCAGAGCTTTAACATACCAATGTGCTTTAATATATTTACTAATCTCTCTCATCTCATTTTTTTCTGCAATGTATCTGTTATCATTTATTAATTCTGCTAGAATTTACCTACTTAAAATTATCTGTTAGATTAAGGACCTGCCCGAAACGCTGCGCGTACTAGTGGCTTTACAAGAGTGTAAACACCATGTTATGTATTCTCACAAACCCAATGTACCTTCTTGTATAAATAAATAAATAAATAACGTGTTGGTGTGTCCACAGAGGCATGAGACGTGTTGGTGTGTTCACAGAGGCATGAGACGTGTTGGTGTGTCCACAGAGGCATGAGACGTGTTGGTGTGTCCACAGAGAGGCAGAGACGTGTTGGTGTGTCCACAGAGAGGCATGAGACGTGTTGGTGTGTCCACAGAGGCATGAGACGTGTTGGTGTGTCCACAGAGGCATGAGACGTGTTGGTGTGTTCACAGAGGCATGAGACGTGTTGGTGTGTCCACAGAGAGGCATGAGACGTGTTGGTGTGTCCACAGAGAGGCATGAGACGTGTTGGTGTGTCCACAGAGGCATGAGACGTGTTGGTGTGTCCACAGAGGCATGAGACGTGTTGGTGTGTCCACAGAGAGGCATGAGACGTGTTGGTGTGTCCACAGAGAGGCATGAGACGTGTTGGTGTGTCCACAGAGGCATGAGACGTGTTGGTGTGTCCACAGAGGCATGAGACGTGTTGGTGTGTCCACAGAGGCATGAGACGTGTTGGTGTGTTCACAGAGGCATGAGACGTGTTGGTGTTGTTCACAGAGGCATGTGACGTGTTGGTGTGTCCACATAGGCATGAGACGTTGTGTGGTGGTCACAGAGGCATGAGACGTGTTGGTGTGTCCACAGAGAGGCATGAGACGTGGTGGGTGTGTTCACAGAGGCATGAGACGTGTTGGTGTGTTCACAGAGAGGCATGAGACGTGTTGGTGTGTCCACAGAGGCATGAGACGTGTTGGGTTGTGTCACAGAGGCATGAGACGTGTTGGTGTGTCCACAGAGGCATGACGAGGTTGGTGTGTTCACAGAGAGGCATGAGAACGTGTTGGTGTGTTCACAGAGAGGCATGAGACGTGGGTGGTGTGTCCACAGAGAGGCATGAGACGTGTTGGTGTGTTCACAGAGGCATGAGACGTGTTGGTGTGTTCACAGAGAGGCATGAGACGTGTTGGTGTGTCCACAGAGAGGCATGAGACGTGTTGGTGTGTCCACAGAGAGGCATGAGACGTGTTGGTGTGTCCACAGAGAGGCATGAGACGTGTTGGTGTGTTCACAGAGGCATGAAACGTGTGGTGGTGTGTTCACAGAGAGGCATGAAACGTGTTGGTGTGTCACAGAGAGGCATGAGACGTGTGGGTGTCCACAGAGAGGCATGAGACGTGTTTGGTGTGTCCACAGAGAGGCATGAGACGTGTTGGTGTGTTCCACAGAGAGGCATGAGACGTGTTGGTGGTGTCACAGAGAGGCATGAGACGTGTTGGTGTGTCCAGAGGCATGAGACGTGTGGTGTGTTCACAGAGGCATGAGAGTGTTGGTGTGTTCACAGAGGCATGAGACGTGTTGGTGTGTCCACAGAGAGGCATGCGACGTGTGGTGTGTCCACAGAGAGGCATGAGACGTGTTGGTGTCCACAGAGAGGCATGAGACGTGGTGGTGTGTCCACAGAGGCATGAGACGTGTTGGTGTGTCCACAGAAGCAGAGACGTGTTGGGTGTGTTCACAGAGAGGCATGAGACGTGTTGGTGTGGTCACAGAGAGGCATGAGACGTGTTGGTGTGTCCACAGAGAGGCATGATGAGACGTGGTGGGTGTCCACAGAGAGGCATGAGACGTGTTGGTGTGTCCACAGAAAGGCATGAGACGTGTTGGTGTGTCCACAGAGAGGCATGAGACGTGTTGGTGTGTCCACAGAGAGGCATGAGACGTGTGGTGTGTTCACAGAGGCATGAGACGTGTTGGTGTGTTCACAGAGAGGCATGAGACGTGTTGGTGTGTCCACAGAGGCATGAGACGTGTTGGTGTGTCACAGAGGCATGAGACGTGTTGGTGTGTCCACAGAGAGGCATGAGAAGTGTTGTGTGTTTTACCTTCAACCAGGTAAAAA
>WNGS01009041.1:0-12790 GCA_020271785.1 Procambarus virginalis
TCTCTATTACTCCCTCATCTATCCATATCTCAACTATGGTATTTGTGCTTGGGGTTCTACTACCCAAAATCATTTACGTCCTCTAATTACTCAACCAAAGCTGCTATTAGGACAATATCCAACTCTGGCCCCAGACATCACTCGGTACCCCTACTCAAATCTCTCAATATGTTAGATATTAAGTCACTGCACATTCTCTCATGTGTATTATACATATATAAAACGCTGAACTGTAATGCCAATCCTGACCTCAAAAGCTTCATTGAAAGCTGTAACAGAACCCATGAGCACCACACCAGAAATAAATACAGTTTTGATATTCCAAGAGTACGACTTAACCAAACTAGAAATGCTCTACAAATCAAGGGACCCAGAATGTGGAATGACCTTCCCAACCATGTTAAAGACTGTACCTCTCTCAACCAGTTTAAGATTAAAACCAAACACTACCTGATGAACTCCCTGTAACCTACCTTACCCCTCTATTGTCAACCCATGTCTGTTATTTTTTTTTTTTTTTAATCAATGCTGTTTGTCAACCTTGAGTATTTGTGCTGCTTTTTCAGTCATGTTCCCCCTTTTTTTTCTTTATTTGTATTTGTTCTCAAAACATTTTATTCTTTTTGTTCAATTAGCATTAAGTTTTAGATATTAATGTTTTCTTGCCCGAAACGCATTGCGTAATAGTGGCTTTAGGCATTGTATGTACTAGCTCTATCTATAAATCGATCCATTAATGTAACATTTCTTGTATGTATGTACCTTACCTGAATAAACATATTTATTTATTTAAACCCAAGACTTTCCAATCAATTTGACCCAAAAAATTTCATAGGCTATTAAAATCAGCTTTTCGAAAATCTGGCACTTTAACAGAATTTTCTCCTACAGGTCTATTCCATTCTATGCCAAATCTGATTTCTTTGTGATCACTGTTCCCTAGCTCACTCCCTATTTCGATGTCATTAATTTGTGTTTCCCTGTTAGTTAACACTAAATCTAAAATATTATTTTCCCGTGTTGGTTCCTTAATGTGTTGCGTAAGAAAGCAATCGTCAATTAATTCTAGAAAATCTTCTGCTTCACTATTCCCTGTTTTGTTCAACCAGTTTATTCCACTCAAATTAAAGTCACCCATGACATAAATACTGTTAGATCTAGATGCCCTAGATATTTCATCCCATAGATGCTTTGCTTCCATTCTGTCTAAATTTGGTGGCCTATATATAACTCCTATTATAATATTATTTGCTTTTTCGTTTAATTCTATCCAAATAGTTTCTGTGTGTGGCTCAGTTTTGATTCCCTCTTTGAGACTACATTTCAAATTGTCCCTAACGTATATGGCTACTCCACCACCTCGTCTAATATATCTATCTGTGTGAAATAGTTTAAATCCATTTATTTGATATTCGGCTAATAGTTCTCTATTATCATCATTCATCCATGTTTCGGTAAGTGCAATAATATCTATTTTTCTGTGCAGACAAGAGCATTTAATTCGTTAATTTTATTTCTTAGACTTCTACTGTTTGTGTAATATACCCTAAGTGAATTGTTATTTGAGGCCCTTCTCTTTCCCTGATCATTTTGCCAATTCCTTTCTCCCGCAAACACATACTTTTATTACATCCTTCCTCCAAATCAATTCCCATACCTCTATCTACTAACAGTTTAAACCCAAACAAACACCTCTAACCACTTCTTCCAACGAGTTTGCAACAGCAACAACCCCAGCTCTCGATAGATGCCCCCATCCCGAGCATACATTTCATTTCTTCCATAGAAGTGTTCCCAGTTGTCTATATAAGATATTGCATTAGATTTGCAATATCTTTCCAGCCTGCAATTGACACCAAGTGCCCTCGACATCCATTCATTTCCCACTCCCTTTCTTGGAAGAATGCCACATATGATCGGGATTCCTCCCTTGCTCCTAACTAATTCTATTGCTGTCTTGAATTTCAGTATTAGTTCCTCACTTCTAACTCTCCCAACATCATTACCCCCTACACTAATACAAATAATGGGTTTGCTCCCATTTCCCGTCATAATATCTTTCATGTTTCCAACAATATCACCAATTCCAGCTCCCGGATAGCAAACTCTTAATCTGTTCCCCTATCTCTGGCACAAAACGTTCTGTCTAAATACCTCACCTGGGAATCTCCCACAACCAAAACTCGCCTCGGTACCTCCTTAACTTTCTGAGCACCCTGAGGGGCCCGCGCTTCGCCGCTCCTTGCTGATTTCTTTTCGGAGTGAACCGCTGGCTCACCACAGCACTCGTCCTCCAACACGGCAAATGAATTTGCTGTCTTTAGGGCGTCTGTAGGCGGCCTTGTCAAGGTCTTCTTAGGTCAAGGGCATGGGAGGCGCTCTTGTATACAATGGATGGGATTTCAGTAATGTTCCCAGCTTTGGTTTTTAGTGAGTGTATGATGGACACAACATCTGTCGGGCTGACTGGTGAAAGGAGAAGAGAGTTTGGATAGCTGCCTGAGAGATATGTGTTGATATGTGTCTGAGTCTGTGGGATTTTACTGGCAAGGTTAGTACCAACCGATGAAAAGAAGCTATTAAATTCATTCGCCATTTCTAAATCAGATGACGGTGTAAGGCCATCCTTAGAGAGTGTTATCTGGTTGTGGAAGTGTTGTTTAGTTCCTAGGATATTAGAGATGGTTTTCCATGTGCTTTTCATGTTGCCTTTCGCTTCTTTGAATCTAATCTCATAATATGAAAGTTTAGCTTTCTTATGATACTGGTAAGCACTAATGAGTACCTCTTAACTACTTCCTTTGTAACTAGGCCAGTCCTAAATTTCTTTTCATATTCATGTTTTTGTTGATTGATTTAATTATGCCGCTTGTGAGCCACGGGTTATATTTCTTTTTCTGATCAGGGAAGGAAGACACTGTTACGAACCTAAATTCCTCGCCCGAGCACGAAGCCATGAAGTCCACGCCGTCTGTGAGTCCGCTCCCGAAAACCCAGCACCATGGACAACGCCATCTAGTGATGACGGGAGATACCGGCAATAAGTGCTAGATGCCTGTCTGTTGTTATAGATTCAGCTACTCGGAACAAGTTCCAAGTAGCACGGGCTATGGTGAGCCCGTAACTTACCTGGCACAGGAGCGGGACAAGAAGCACGGGCTATGGTTAGCCTGGGATGCCTGTCCTGGTCGGCTCGTGAAGTAGCCGCTGCTGACCTCTGGTGAGGTGGTGCTTAGACAGTGAACGTCAACTGTGGAGCGAAGAGGTGGACGTTTCTGTCTGAGCTAATAAGTGAAGTTTCCTAGTGTTCCCAATATTGATGACGTATCCACTTTCAGAGTCAACCTAGGACGGTTGTGAGGTGCATGGAGTCAGTCTACCCAAGGCAGCCAAGGTCTCTTCACCAGTCTGCTTTGTAGAAGCTGTGAGCCACCCCCGGACGAACTCTGCTGAGTGTGTGATTGCCTGCCTGAGGAGTGACAGTAACGGGATTCGCCGTATCTGGGCCTGGCTGGTGGAAGAGACCACCCACTGAGGTGCCGACTGAGGAGAGTGACCAGCGAGTCACACGAGGCTCCTGCCTAGGGCTCGCAACCCTAGTATTAGTCGTAGAGTGGCCTGACAGCGGAGCTGACTAGTACCTGCCAGCTACAGGCTGGATTGTGATTGTAGGCCATCACGACGAGGCACCCAGTGGGACTGTGATTTGGCTGGCCTGTGGTCAGGGTAGATTCGTCGTAGAGTCATAGTGTATTCATCGTGGGCCCCGAAAGCAGAGACCAGGGCTACCCAGAAGAAGCATCGCCGAGTGTTGGGCGTCTTCAGAGAAGGAGACATCATTGTACATAGTGTAGTAATACATCCGTCTAAGTTTTATATTTTATATGGTGGTGGAAATTATATATGGAGGAAAGTGCTAATTTTGTATATTTAATGTACCTTGATTGCTTTGACTTGCATTACCGAACACACCCCTTGAAAGCCTCTACTAACTTGGGGCCATATTCCCAAACTCTACTACCATCAGAGAAGAACCCGGTTGCGTCCCAGTAGGGCCGTAACAGACACCAACAGTATGGGATACCTTGAGGTGGATACCTTGAGGTGCTTCCGGGGCTTATCGTCCCCGCGGCCCGGTCATCGACCAGGCCTCCTGATAAATAAATAATGAGGGCATAATAAATGGGGGCTTAATTTATTACGTAGAAGAACAGGATAAATAATTCTGCAGAAGTAAAACAGGCGTCTAAGTAAGTCTTAACAAATGTATAACATAGCCGTGTCTTAACTCGAAGTACACGATGCAACTTAAATTGTACACCCGTAGTAAATTAAAATAATCTTATAGCCTAGTAACAAATTCTGCAGAAACCTAATGGCCTATTGTCTAGAATTAGCAGTGAGGCGAATGTAACATAGATCTAACTCTAAGTATAACCGTCAGGACACCATAAGTGAACAACATAACAGAATGGGAACCCTAGCTGGAAATTGGAAAATAATCAGGCGGCAGAAATTACAAGAGACTGGAAAAGCCTGATATGAATTTGTAGAAGAAAATAACCCCAGGCCAGAGGCCGTGCCGCCAAGGAATAAGGAGAAAGAATTTCCTGCCTTAAAGTAGGGCTTACTAGTAGAATGGCTGTAAAGTCAAAGTAGTAGCTGCGGACAGCAGAACACTTGGGGACCGGCGCTGCACCCCCACCCTGCAGGCCAGCAGGCCGGACCCCCCCCCCTCTCCGAAGGGCGAGTGCCCGCTGGCCGCGAGGGAAAACCTCAGGGGGGCGTAACCAGTTGGAGTCAAGCCTAGCTCTTCGAACCCCTAACCTGTGGGGGCGACGGGGGACTCATCGAAGGAGGACAGACTGGAGGAGCTCGCACGTCGCCTCGATGCATGCCCCCTGGCCCCGGCCCGTGGGCGACGGTCGGTGAAGGGGGGGCAGGGCGGCTGTGGCAGCCGCAGCAGGGTCGGCCTCGGTGGTCTCCATGCCCAGGAGGCTTGTGACATGAGAAGGCCCCCAAGCCTGCGCGGTGAGCGCCTGCAGCGTCGTCCATTCGTTGGCCGAAAGTGGGGTGGAGGCTGCGACGATGTGTCACCCGCCGTTTTGCCGGTAGGGGGCCTCTGGGAAGTGTGGTCGCCGTCCGTATCCGAGCCGCCCGAGGAGGCCCCCGTGGAGGGGGAGGCGAAACGGTCGGGTTTCGTCCTGACCCTGGCCGGCTGCGTCCTCGCGCCACCGCGCTGTTGTCCTCGCGTCGACGCCGCCCGAGCCCTCTTCCGTGTTGCAGTTGCTGCGTGATCCGGCTTCTCGCCACTGCGGAAGATGAAAACGTAAGCATCGGTAGGATTAACGGGAAAAAACAGGCAGGGAGACCCAGCTGCCGCACCAGCAACCGTCATGTACACAAGTAAACAAATGCAAAGGTAAAGTTAGTGACCATAGTGAGGGAGAATACCGGTCAGATAGCCAATGCTCGAAAAGGGCTGGAGAGAGACTGACAAAGGAGGGCAACAGCAGCAAGGAGCGCGGGGCCTAGGCACCTAGCGGAGAAAATACAAGACATAACTGAAGGTGAACTCTTAAATAGATTAGGCAGTATTAAATATACTTGTAATAAAAGCTGTGTAGCGAGTAATACTTATACTCGCTCCATTATATCATTATCTTAATGCATTACTAATCACACAAGCTACAATCCTTTCCCCAATTACAGGTAATACTCTTCTCACCTTGTTGGAGGGAGCTGAGGTGTAATCACCATATAACCCAGCGATGTGAGAACAGCAAACCAGTACAATCTCCAATCAAGAATGTAGTACTCGGCTTGGGCAGTTCTAGTCGACCCAAGACGCTACAGCTTCGACACAGAGCAGACAGCAGACTACGACCGCATCCAGCTACAACGCTATCGCTCCCCGAGTTCAGACACTCGCAATTCCCAATCGAGCCGCCACGCTCTTCCGCATGAAGCTCCACGACTCCGGCCTCACTCGGCTCTCTGCTCTGCTCCAGGCTTCGTCTCAACGTCTACGACACTGCTGTATCCAGGACTACTAAATAAATATGAAACTCACTAAACACTGTGTATCTAATCAACCCAACAACGTAACATAATCGTACGTTACAGCTGTGCAGTTAAATAGATTAAGATAATCTATTCATGGATAGATTAAACAGTATTATTTATGGTATAGTTTGGTTATAATAAGACCGAATTATTCATGGTATAGTTTGGATATATTAAGACAGTATTATACGTGGTACAGTTTGGAAGAATTAAAACAATATTAATCTCAAAAGTGAAAAACGAAAGTATTTGAGTATCCCACTAGAAATGGACTCTGCTTTAACACTGCAACAGTATTAATAAGTAAATACCGAGCATAACTGAAAGCTGGACTATGTAACAACTTAATTTTAGAAAACGTAAATAAATAATATAAATAACGTAGCGAGGCCAAAACAGCAAGAAAGGTATGAGGCGTAAGCAAAGCTAGAAACAGAGAATAAATAAATAATAAATATAAATAAATATGTTTATTCAGGAAAGGTACATACATAGAGAGATTTTACATAAGTGGATCGATTTATAGATAGAGCTAGTACATACAATGCCTAAAGCCACTATTACGCAATGCGTTTCGGGCAACAATTCGGGCAAATAGCGGAGTAAATACAAGGCAAACTGAAACTGAACAAGTAAATAGATTAAGACCGTATTATAATATACTTGTATGTAAGCTGAACAAGTAAAGGAGTAAACAGTGATAATCATGGATAGTTTGGGTAGATTAAAGCAGGATTGTTCAAGGTATAGGATGGTTAGGATAAAAAGTAATAAATGCATGGTATAGTTTGGATAGAATAAGCCTGTAATGTTCATGGGATAGATTGGTTATATTAAAACAGTACTATTCATGGAATAGTTTGGCTAGATTAAGTCAATAATATTCTCAAAAGTGAAAACAAATTTATTTGAGTACCCCACAGCAATGGACACTGCTTTAACGCTGCAATAGGATTAGTAAGTAAATACAAGACATAACTGAAAGCTGAACAATGTAATAAATTAATTTAGAAAAATTTAAATAAATGCTATATAACAGCATAGCCCACCCAAGCGGTCAAACAGGCCGGGCTACACCGGTCAGACCAAACGGCTGGGACGATCATAACATGCGACACTGGGCAAGCAAACATCTGGGGACGAACAAACCGGGATACAGCGGCCAGCCCAATGACCGGGTACGAACAAGCCGGGCTACACTGGCCAGACAAACGACTGGGACGAACAAGCTGGGCTACACCAGCCAGACAAGCGTCTGTGACGAACAAGCTGGGCTACACCAGCCAGACAAACGTCTGGGACGAACAAGCTGGGCTACACCAGCCAGACTAACGTCAGGGACGAACAAGCTGGGTTACACCAGCCAGACAAACGTCTGGGACGAACAAGCTGGGCTACACCAGCCAGACCAACGTCAGGGACGAACAAGCTGGGCTACACCAGCCAGACAAGCGTCTAGGACGAACAAGCTAGGCTACACCTGCCAGACAAACATCTGTGACGAACAAGCTGGGTTACACCAGCCAGACAAACGTCTGGGACGAACAAGCTGGGCTACACCAGCCAGACAAACGTCTGGGACGAACAAGCTGGGCTACACCAGCCAGACCAACGTCTGGGACGAACAAGCTGGGCTACACCAGCCAGACCAACGTCTGGGACGAACAAGCTGGGCTACACCAGCCAGACAAACGTCTGGGACGAACAAGCTGGGCTACACCAGCCAGACAAACGTCTGGGACGAACAAGCTGGGCTACACCAGCCAGACAAACGACTGGGACGAACAAGCTGGGCTACACCGGCCAGACAAACGTCTGGGACGAGCAAGCTGGGCTACACCAACCAGACAAACGTCTGGGACGAACAAGCTGGGCGACACCAGCCAGACAAATGTCCGGGACGAACAAGCTGGGCTACACCAGCCAGACAAACATCTGGGACGAACAGGCTGGGCTACACCAGCCAGACAAACGTCTGGGTACGAACAAACCGGGCTACACCGGTCGGACAAAACATCTGGGATGAACAAGCTGGGCCACACTGGCCAGACAAACGTCTGTGTACGAACATGCCGGGCGACACCGGCTGACGCAAAGGCGGCCTTTAGCAAGATAGCTTTGGGCCTACCCACCGGGGCACCGCCGACACAAGGGCGTCTCCTGCCCCAGGCGAGAGGGAGAGGGACAGGAAGGAAGCGGAACACAACCCAAGGCAAGCGCTCCACGGAGAGCCATGCCACGTGGGGGATGCCGACCTTGGCATGGGCCCCTAGGGTCGGGCCCTAGGGACAAAGACAACTAACTAACCCGGCCAGGTGGCGTCGCCACCAAGGGTGACGCCAGGTCGCTTCACCGGGAGCCCGGCCGGGCTTGCACGACCGAGCGCGTGACGAACCCTGGCCGCTAGGGACAAGCCTAGGGGACGCAACATGCCGGGTTCCAGGAAAGACGCCTAGGAGGGGAGGAAGGAAGCAAAGGGCATGCCTGGGGCGAGTGCTCTACCGAGCTCGCTCCAAGCCACGTGGGCGCCGCCTACCGGGCTTGGGCCCCTAGGGCCGCGCCCCGGGCACAGGACCACAGAAACCAGCCATGTGGCGTCGCCACAGAGGGCGACGCCAGTCCACAGTAGGGAGCCTGGCCGTGCACGCACGACCATGCGCGGCATGAAACATGGCCCCTAGGGGCAAGCCTAGGGGACACAGCATACCGGGCTCCAGGAAAGACGCCTGAGAGGGCACACCTGGGACGAGTGCTCCACCGAGCTCCGAGCCACGAGGGCGCCGCCTACCGGGCTTGGGCCCATAGGGCCGGGCCCCAGGGGCACAGGACCACCGAACCTGGCCACGTGGCGTCGCCGTAGAGGGCGACGCCAGGCCTCTTGTAGGGAGCCTGGCCAAACACGAGCGGCCGGGCGCGGCACGAACCAGGGCTCTTAGGGGCACGCCTAGGGAACACTACAGACCAGTGCCCAAATAGCACGTCTGGGAGGAAGCACTACCTGGCGCGGCCCGCACAGACGCGGCGCAGAACACACGCCGGCCCGGGCGTTGTGACAGCAGCAACCAGCACACCAGTCCCGACCGGAGGGCACACGTGCTACCCCAGGCAGGCAAACAGGCAGAAGGCCCTAGGGAACTAGCTAAGGCAGCACAAAACGAACCGAGAGGGACGGCGCAAACACACGCCAGCACTGGGGACAGTCCTGACTAACTTGAACAGAAAACTCTCTTGCCTTAGGTTTTTCTGAGTAGGGCAGGGGCCCCTGCCTTACCAGCCTGGGATGTCGTAGGCCCCTAAAGATCAGGGAGCGTCAGAACTGGGACCATAGTAGCGGGGATGGGGTCCATTGCTTAATAAATCCCGTGTACACAGTAAAGCAGACTGGAGATGCAGTATAGAGTACTGGCCCACGTGTCAATGAAGCGCGGCGCGGCGCTGTTCATGGAGCTTCGTGAGTCGTGGACCGTGGCGGGAATGGAGTGAGGGCGAGACCTCACCTCCCACGGTATTTATGCCACCCAGACTGGCCGCACCGCACCTTGCGGAATGCGGTGCACAATTGTTTCTTCCTTCCTTCCTGATCAGAAACTCCACCGCCTTTCGTTCTAAAGGCAGTGTCCATTTATCAGTTACTTGTTTGGTAAAGAGGGGACAGTGAGTGTTGTAGAGGCTTAGAGTTTTGGAGAGAAAAAGGTTAGTTAATGAGTTTATATCCTGTGTATTATTAATTTCAGATTCCAAGTTAATATTGTGAAGTGCATGAGAGAGATTGCCTAAAGCTAATCCACTGTGTAGCCTAAATGAGAGTTTCTTGCTTCCTGGTGGTGTTGTGTCCATGTTTGCTATGAGGAAGGTAGGATAGTGGTCAGTTGTTCTGTCATAGATTATCCCAGATGTAAGGGGAGCTGTTATATTAGTCCATAAGTGATCCAGGGTAGTGGCAGATGTTTGAGTGACTCGGGTGGGCTTGGTGATTGTGGGGGATTAGCATACAGGAGTGCATGCTGTTACGGAAATAGTCAACTTGAGGGTTGTTTTGAAGACCCAGGTCAATATTGAAATCACCTCCCAGAATGATGTGATTTTTGTTGAGATTGTTATTAATGGTAAGATTCCTTACATTGCCTGAGAATGAAGCTATGTTGGTATTAGGAAATCTATAGATGGCACCGATAGTCAGGGAGGATTTAAGGGATTTACTGGAGAATTTGGCAAAGGTATATTCACAATAGTCGTCTCTATCACTAATGACACTATTGCAGATGAAGGTATCTTTGTAATATATTGCTGTGCCACCTCCCTTTTTATTAGGCCTGCAGTTATGAATAAAGTATAAAAGTAAGTTAAATTATAAAATGTGTTGAGAACAAATAAAAATAAAAATAAAAAAGGGGGGAACATGGCTGAAAAAGCAGCACAAATACAAATAGGTCGACAAATAGCGTTGTTTAAAAAAACAGACATGGATTGACAATATAGGGGTAAGGTAGGTTACAAGGAATTTGAATTATTAGGTAGTGCTTCGTTTTTATCTTAAACTGGTTGAGAGAGGTACAGTCTTTAACGTGATTGGGAAGGTCATTCCACATTCTGGGTCCCTTGATTTGTAGAGCATTTCTAGTTTGATTAAGTCGTACTCTTGGAATATCAAAACTGTATTTGTTTCTGGTGTGGTGCTCATGGGTTCTGTTATAACCTTCAAAGAAGCTTTTAAGGTCAGGATTGGCATTACAGTTCAGCGTTTTATATATGTATAACACACATGAGAGAATGTGCAGTGACTTAATATCTAACATATTAACTCTCCCTGGACAGATGTAATAGATAGAATATATAGATAGATAGGACAGATGATTTATATATGTATAATACACATGAGAGAATGTGCAGTGACTTAATATCTAACATATTAACTCTCCCTGGACAGATGTAATAGGACCCATTATCACCACACCAGAAATAAATATATCTTTTATATTCCCAGTGTCAAACTTAATCTGTGTAAACACTATGCAAATAAAGGGACCCAGTCTATGGAACTCCCTCCCTATTGAATTGAAAAGCTGTCCAACTTTTGCGTCATTCAAAAACTATACTAAAAAGTACCTAACTTCATCTTCATAGTTTTTTACCTTTTGCTTTAAAATTGCACTGTATCTATTGCTACCCAATCTCCCAATCTTTATGTACCCAATCCGAACATCTTTATCATTGCTGTCTTATATGTGCTGTCAATCTGCTGTATGGTGTCTATTAATCTTGTTTAAATTACCAATCAAGCTGTCAATGTAATCAATCAGAGCTTTAATATACCAATGTTCATTAATTTACTTACTAATCTCTCTCATCTCCTTTTTTTCTTGCAATGTATTTGTTATCATTTTATTAATTCTGCTAGAATTTACCTACTTAAAATTATCTGTTAGATTAAGGACCTGCCCGAAACGCTGCGCGTACTAGTGGCTTTACAAGATTGTAAATACTATGCTATGTATTCTCACAAACCCAATGTACCTTCTTGTATATAAATAAATAAATAAATAAATAATAAATAAATATTCAGAAATTTGAGTAGGGGTACCGAGTGATGTCTGGGGCCAGAGTTGGATATTGTCCTATGATAGCAGCATTGTGTTGGGTAATTAGAGGACGTAAATGATTTTGGGTAGTAGAACCCCAAGCACAAATACCATAGTTGAGATATGGATAGATGAGGGAGTAATAGAGCGTCACCAGGGCTGGGCGAGGTACATAATATCTGATCTTAGAAAGAATGCCAACAGTTTTTGAAACTTTTTTTGATATATTTAGAATGTGACCCTGGAAATTCGGCTTGTGGTCAATGAGAACGCCAAGGAATTTGCCATCTAGTTTGTTACAAATTTGGGTATTGTTTATTCTGAGATTTATTTGGTTAGAGGATTTATTGCCAAACAGAATATAGAAAGTTTTGTCAATGTTAAGGGTGAGTTTATTGGCAGTTAGCCAGTGATGAACTTTATTTAGCTCAGTATTTACTGTGGCATTTAGAGCAAGGGGGTCAGGACTGGAGTAAATGAAGGTTGTGTCGCCAGCAAATAGAATTGGTTTGAGGTGTAGGGAGGCATTTGGAAGGTCATTAATGTAGATGAGAAAGAGGAGAGGGCCAAGTATGCTGCCCTGAGGAACACCGACGTTGATGGGTAGGGTGGGAGAAATTGAATTATTCACAGAAACATACTGGAGCCTCTCAGTAAGGTAAGATTTGAGGTATTGCAGGGAGTGTCCTCTGACTCCATAATGATGTAATTTAAGAAGAAGGTTTTGGTGGTTGACAGTGTCAAAAGCCGTACGCAGGTCCACAAATAACCCAACAGGGAACTCATTTTTATCAAGAGCTGCATGAATCAAGTTAATCATACTAATAAGTGCATCGTTAGTGCTTTTTTGGGTCTGAAGCCATATTGACAAGAGCTAAGTATATTGTGTTTGGCTAGATAAGAGTAAAGCTGCTTGTAGATTAGTTTTTCAAATATTTTTGACAAGTTAGGCAGGATTGATATAGGTCACTCAAAACAAAGCTGCTATTAGGACAATATCCAACTCTGGCCCCAGACATCATTCGGTACCCCTACTCAAATCTCTGAATATGTTAGATATTAAGTAACTGCACATTCTCTCATGTGTATGATACATATAAAACACTGAGCTATAATGCCAATCCTGACCTCAAAAGCTTCATAGA
>WNGS01009044.1:0-14181 GCA_020271785.1 Procambarus virginalis
TGTGGTGTGTGTGTGTGTGTGTTGTGACTCACCTATTGTACTCACCTATTTGTGCTTGCTGGGGTTGAGCTTTGGCTCTTTGGTCCCGCCTCTCAACTGTCAATCAACTGGTGTACAGATTCCCGAGCCTACTGGGCTCTATCATATCTACACTTGAAACTGTGTATGGAGTCAGCCTCCACCACATCACTGCCTAATGCATTCCATCCGTTAACTACTCTGACACTGAAAAAGTTCCTTCTAACGTCTCTGTGGCTCATGTGGGTACTCAGTTTCCACCTGTGTCCCCTTGTTCGCGTCCCCCAGTGTTGAATAGTTTGTCCTTGTCTACCCGGTCGATTCCTCTGAGGATTTTGTAGGTTGTGATCATATCTCCCCTTACTCTTCTGTCTTCCAGTGTCGTAAGGTGCATTTCCCGCAGCCTTTCCTCGTAACTCATGCCTCTTAGTTCTGGGACTAGTCTAGTGGCATACCTTGGACTTTTTCCAGCTTCGTCTTGTGCTTGACAAGGTACGGGCTCCATGCTGGGGCTGCATACTCCAGGATTGGTCTTACTATGTGGTGTACAAGATTCTGAATGATTCCTTACACAGGTTCCTGAACGCTGTTCTGATGTTAGCCAGCCTCGCATATGC
This sequence comes from Procambarus virginalis, assembly GCA_020271785.1. NCBI lineage: Eukaryota > Metazoa > Arthropoda > Malacostraca > Decapoda > Cambaridae > Procambarus > Procambarus virginalis. The sequence continues at coordinate 636 of WNGS01009044.1, forward strand.
CGCAGATGTTATCCTTTTTATGTGGGCTTCAGGAGACAGGTTTGGTGTGATATCAACTCCTAGATCTTTCTCTCTGTCCGTTTCTTAAGTACTTCATCTCCTATTCTGTATCCTGTGTCTGGCCTCCTGTTTCCACTGCCTAGTTTCATTACTTTGCATTTACTCGGGTTGAACTTCAACAGCCATTTGTTGGACCATTCACTCAGTCTGTCTAGGTCGTCTGTAGCCTCCTACTATCGTCCTCGGTTTCAATCCTCCTCATAATTTTGCATCATCGGCAAACATTGAGAGAAACGATTCTATACCCTCTGGGAGATCATTTACATATATCAGAAACAGTATAGGTCCAAGGACTGACCCCTGCGGGACTCCACTCGTAACGTCTCGCCAATCTGAGACCTCACCCCTCACACTGACTCTTTGTCTCCTGTGCTTAGGTACTCCTGTATCCAACGGAGTACCTTCCCTTTCACTCCAGCCTGCATCTCCAGCTTTTTCACTAGCCTCTTGTGTGGCACTGTACCAAAGGCTTTCTGACAATCCAAAAATATGCAGTCTGCCCACCCTTCTCTTTCTTGCCTTATTTTGTTGCCTGGTCGTAGAATTCAAGTAACCCTGTGAGGCAGGACCTGCCATCCCTGAATCCATGTTGGTGCTGTGTTACAAAGTTCTTTCGCTCCAGGTGCTCCACTAGCTTTCTTCGCACAATCTTCTCCATCAGCTTGCATGGTATGCAGGTTAGGGACACTGGCCTGTAATTCAGTGCCTCCTGTCTATCCCCTTTCTTGTATATCGGGACTACATTAGCTGCTTTCCAAATTTCTGGCAGTTCCCCTGTTGCCAGAGATTTGTTATACACTATGGAGAGTGGTAGGCACAGTTCTTCTGCTCCTTCCTTAAGTATCCAAGGGGAGATTCCATCTGGGCCTATAGCCTTTGTCACATCCAAATCTAGTAAACACTTTTTTAATTCCCCGCTTGTAATCTCAAACTCTTCCAGTGGTTCCTGGTTAGCTATCCCCTCTCTTAACTCTGGGATTTCTCCTTGCTCTAAGGTGAAGACCTCTTGGAATTTCTTATTCAGTTCCTGAATAAACTGAACACACAGTTTATTCAGTTCACACACAGTTCACAGTTTCAGTTCACACACACACACACACACACACACACACACCACACACACACACACACACACACACACACACACACACACACACACACACACACACACACAGTGTGTGTGTGTGTGTGTGTGTGTGTGTGTGTGTGTGTGTGTGTGTGTGTGTGTGTGTGTGTGTGTGTGTGTGTGTGTGGTGTGTGTGTGTGTGTGTGTGTATGTGTGTGTGTGGTGTGTGTGTGTGTACTCACCTAGTTGTGTTTGCGGGGGTTGAGCTCTGCCTCTTTGGTGCACACATACACACACAGGGTGTGTGTATGTGTGTGTGTGTGTGTGTACTTACCTAATTGTACTTGCCTAATTGTGCTTGCGGGGGTTGAGCTCTGGTTCTTTGGTCCCGCCTCTCAACCGTATGTGTGTGTGTGTGCTTGCGTGTGTCCTGGTGTAGGTGTGTACGTGCCAGTATGCGTGCGTGTGTCCTGGTGTAGGTGTGTACGTGCCAGTGTGCGTGTGCGTGCAGGAACAGGCACCAAGTTTTGCTGTCGCTTCCATACTGTCGAATCATGTTCCTCCAGTTTCCAGTTCATAACTCTCCATAACGGAGCTCTGGTTAACATACGCGACTCTCACACTCACCTCTCACTTCTCTCCCTCCGCTCTCATATCACTCTCACTTCTTCATCAACACACGCTCCTCAACACACACTCACCTCAACACATGGACGTAACTCTCACCAAAACACTCACTCAACACCCGCCAGCACACACGACTACCGCCCGCAACACTTGACGCAGTGTGCTGAAGAACTCGCTAAATTTCTAACTGGCCAACACTGGCGTCTCTCAAGTGTTGTGCGGAGAACAACAGTGTTGTTCTCGTCAGGTATGTAGGGAGAAAGAGAGACATATGTGAAAGACTCGCATCTTCGCTTGATCTTACAGACATAACACAGGGCTAGACATGTCCTGATGGAGTAGCTGGAACATACATACGGGACTGTGCTAACTAAGCAAGAGTTGCGACTAATTGGAGTTGCAAATATGTAAATGAAAATATGCTAGTTAGTTCCAACCTACTTAGGTTCGAACCCTCGTCACGGCCCTTGTGGATTTGCTCATTTGATGCATCACGCTATTGGGATTTTTGTGTGTATGGTAGTCAGTGTCTTCCTTTGGCTTCAAGTAGTTTTAGTGTGGGTTTGAATGACGTCTTCAAAGTGGTTGTTGTCATTAGAAGGTCACTGAACACTTGGCTGTTTGAAAGCCTGTGCTTAGAAAAGGGGTCAACAAACAGCCGTTGTTTCACTGAAGGTCGGTGGGTTTCAGGAAGAAGTCTTGACAAGGGGTCATGATTCAAGGGGTCGTGAGCTAAATGATTTTCTGTCTTCTAGGGAAAAAAAAATCTGATTTGGCACATATGTTTTGTAATGATAATTGGATAATTAAGCTGTCATATATAGTTAAACAAAAATTCAAGGCCCAAATTAATCCAAATTAATTTAATTTGAAACTTTAATTTGAAAAAAATTGAAAAAATAATCAAACAAATTTGACAAAAAAGGAAGAAATATCATTTTTATGACTGTTATAAATAAGTTAAATTTTATGTTGAACGTCCGAACTCCGTGTTCCGAACTATACTGCAGATTTCAAGCTTTGATGATTTCCGTAAGAAATCATCAACTTTGTCATCATGTTCAATCCGTGTGCCAAATAACTGCCCACTTTTCAGTCAAAATAGTGTTTGAATGTTGCCGCCTTTTAAAAGTTTCACATATGAAGATGGATTTTCTACTCCGACAACCTTACCTTGAGGTTACCTTGAGATGGTTTCGGGGCTTAGCGTCCCCGCGGCCCGGTCCTCGACTAGGCTTCCTCGTTGCTGGACTGGCCAATCAGACCAATGTAGGCGGTACGAGTATAGCATTATCAGCGTGTGATCCAGACTGACCCAAGATAGCAAGTAACAGACAGGCCCCAACAGTCACACTCAACAGACAGGCCCCAACAGTCACACTCAACAGACAGGCCCCAACAGTCACACTCAACAGACAGGTTCACCAGTCACACTCAACAGACATATTTTAAATTGATATGTTTTTTGTGTTGTACAATTAACTTTATCAAAAACGTAATACAGTACAAGTTGACTAATGAGTTCAAAGCTGTATCATGCTGTATCATCAATCTTACCTGCTATCGTGCAGTTCATTACACGTTAGACAGTTACAGACTGAGCACAGGAACATAACTATGAGGTCATGCGAAGGATAGATGAAATTGTAAATGTAATAATCTCCAGTGATGTCTGATAAAGAACTTTTGTGCAAACTGTAATCCTTTTTGCGCTACCGCTCACAGGATGAGTATGGGGGAGAAAAGTTGGAAGACGAAGGGACGACGCTCGTCCACGGAGACTAGTGTACCACCTACATACGCGGTTCGAAACCGAAGGGGGGTGGTTGGTTTAGGGAGTATCCGAATCTCTTAGGGAGTATACGCACCAAATAACGGAGGCGCGGGACGCGATCTCTGAACAATTAAAAAATCCTGTTGTTGTTAGATTAGAATTAACTAGTATCGTCAGCAATTGTGCCTCGATTGCATGCTTTACTTGCATACAAATAACAGTAAAAGTCGCACCAGTTGTAGTTAGCTTGAGTATTTGTAGTATTTAAGAACATAAGAACATAAGAATAGAGGTAACTGCAGAAGGCCTATTGGCCCATACGAGGCAGCTCCTATCTACATACAAAGATTAATCAGGTGTAATTGGCCTGTTATGTTGAACAGTGTCTTCTGTGTTGGCATCGTTATTTTCTGGTCTTGCCCTTACTCTCATGGTGGGTAGAGTAAATAGTTCCGTGATTTGGGTGTTCATGGTAGGTTGTTCTATTCTTATGTGAATGTTGCCCGTAGTCTTATAAATAAATATGATAAAATCCTTTTGATTTTCTTCCAGCTTTGCTGTTCCTAACTATCCACATGTAAAGAAAAATATCAAGGTATTGATGTCTTTTGAGGTCATGCTGGTAATTAAGAGGACCGGTGGTGGTGATGATGAGTTCTGACAGCTTGGCGAAAGGGGGGGGGGGTTGGGGAGGGGGACATTTTAGGCAATCCGCTGGAGGGTCTATAATGGTAAACAGAGTCCCCCCCCCTCCCCCTAACCTAGGTGGTGGTCAGGGGGGAGAGAGACTCTACAACGTACAAATCAGATCTACCTTGGAGTTGTTCCGGGGCTTACCGTACCCGTGGCCCGGTCATCGACCAGGCGACCCTATATATATATATATATATATATATATATATATATATATATATATATATATATATAATATATATATATATATATATATATATATATATATATATACTCTATAATAGAATACGATACTCTATAACAGAGTACTTGCCGTGAATGGCTGCCCACATTCTCAGGTTGTTAGGCAAGACACGAAACACGCCACGCGTGTAGTGTGATGAACACAGTCATGTTCCTGACCCAATGCTATACATGTAGACTCTCCCAAACAGAAGCGATGTAGATGATATGTATGTATTCTACAAAGTTCACAAAGTACATATATACACCCCTCCACTGTTAGCTTCCATACAAGTTGCATACAAGGACCAACTACCAGCCAAGGGGAACAACGTGTGAGTCAGATAATGTTACCTTCCCACCAACGCACCAATATCGGGGCGCTACCATACGAAACACGCAAAATTATGTTTAAGGCATTTTGACAACACGCTGACGGAGGCCGATAACCAAGATAACATCTGTGACTTGAACAGTTTACAATCCTTTAAATAAATGGCTAATAACACGCAACAGTATTCATTAACAGAGCAGCTTTAGCTTGCAAATTTGAAAGCAAACATTAACAAGTGGTGTGTAAGACTTTTTTTTTTGTTTTGCGTGTCCCTGTAAATTAAAATATCGGAATATGTCGTCACGATAGCCAATGACCAATCAGCTCACGCCATACCCGCAGACTCGTGGATTTTCTTCCGTGATGGCAACCTGAATGTGACGTGACTTCACAGAATTGCAAATGCACAAAAAAGAAGAAGAATGGGCTCTACTTGAGCACTTTCCTTGGCTTGAGGCCTATTGCATTCCTCTGATTGTACCTCCGCGCTCATGCTAGGTCGTTATTTTTTTTTTTTTACTCCGCTTCAGTTTTTTGCCCTATGTTCTCTTTCTCTCTCTCTCTCNAGATGACAAACATCTTCAATAACTCTAGAACGAACATCATAACCAATATAATTGTTACTGAACTGCACTTTTTTATAATATATATATATATATATATATATATATAATATATATATATATATATATATAATATATAGATATATATATATATATAATATATATAGATATAGATATTATATATATATATATATATATATATATATATATACATATATATGTAGAGGTAATCCTCGAAGAAAAACCGAAAGACCTGAGGAGGATGGAGGGAAGAATAGGGGCTTTGGATGCTCACGATGCTTTATACCTCCTCACAAGGTGCCTGGCTTTGCCCAGACTTACCTATTTCCTCAGGTGTGCTCCCTCCTTTGACAGCCCAAAATTAACGGAATATGACTCACTCCTAAAGACAATAACTATGAAAGTGTTAAACCTCTCCCTGCAAGATGACCAGTGGGACCAAGCAACGCTCCTAGTTAGACTCGGGGGTATAGGTATTCGCATGACGACACAGTTAGCATTGCCGGCATTCTTATCCTCGACCAGTGCTACAAGTGAATTAGTGAATGAAATACTACCAGAATACCTAAGAGACTCCACTGGGATTCATGATCCCAAATTTGCAGAAGGAGCTGGTCAGTGGGGCACACTTGACAATTCGCACTCTCGACCAACTTCTCCAAACGACGGCAAACAGGCCAAATGGGACAGCCCCATAGTGGAGAACATCGCCACAGCATTGCTGGAGGCAGCTTCGGAGAAGGACAGAGCGCGTCTCCTAGCTGTGCAAGCCCTTCATACTGGGGACTTCCTGTTGGCAGTACCTAATTCCGCCTTGGGCACCCGCCTGGACCATCGGGCCCTAAGTATTGGTGTTGCCCTGGGCCTTGCCGCCCCTATCTCCACCGAACACCGGTGTATTTGCGGCTATGCTCGGGCGGACCAAGGTTATCTTGAGATGAATTCGGGGCTTAGCGTCCCGTGGCCCGGTCTTCGACCTGGCCTCCTTTTTATTACACACCCTCAGGAAGCAGCCCGTAGCAGCTGTCCAACTCCAAGTTACCTATTTACTGCTAGGTAACAGGGGCATCAGAGTGAAAGAAACTCTGCCCATTTGTTTCTGCCATCACCGGGGATCGAACCCGGAACCTCAGGACTACGAATCCGAAGCGCTGTCCACTCAGCTGTCAGGCCTCATACCAATACGGCAGCCATGGTCTCATCTGTCGTAAGACACAGGGAAAGAGTGCCAGACATGAAGCAGTCAATGACATCATCAAGAGAAGTTTGGCTACAGCTGGGTGTCCAGCACAAAGAGAACCTCAGGTGTGCAGACCTGACAACAGCAAAAAACGCCCAGATGGAGTCACCCTGCAGCCGTGGATGGAAGGTAAACAGGTCGTGTGGGACTACACGTGTGCATCTACATTGGCCGATACCTATCTACCTTACAGCACAGCTGAGGGAGGCGGGGCAGCCACCTTCAAGGAGACCCAGAAAACCAACAAGTATAGGGACCTAGAACGTTGTTACAGGTTCGTGCCGATATGCGCTGCGACTCTAGGCGCCTGGGGTAAATGTGCACTTAAGTTCTTAAAGGAGGTTGGTGAGGACCTCATTGGTAAAACTAAAGACTCAAGAGCAGCCAGTTTCCTGTTCCAGCGCGTCAGTGTCGCAGTTCAGAGGGGAAATGCGTGCTTTATCTTGGGTACGCACCCGACCTCCAAAGAGCTGGACGAGGTCTTCGAACACTGATTGTTATATTGTTATATGAGTGTGTGTGTTCTCTGTAAACTGTAACATTGCAATAAAATAAAATAAAACAAAATTAATAAAAAAAGAACAGGGGGTGATAGTTCAGTGAGAATCCACAAGGTTTTCTCTGAATACTCTTTATTTTCTTCTTCGAGGCTATGGGTCCCTACAATTGCACCAGAGGTAATATCCTTATTTTATATATATAAATATATATATATATATATATATATATATATATATATATATATATATATATATATATATATATATATATATATATGAAAAATGAACATAGAGGTAAGAGGTCTGTGAAAGAGATTTCAATGCAGAAGACAATAGTGATCCAAGTAATAAGGTATAGCATAATAAACAAAGCACAAACATCAACTTGTTTGGACCTGTCCAATACATATGCAAGAGAAAGGCAACAATGCATTGTTTTTAGTGTAAATATGAATTATGCAAGCAGCTGCACACGCAGGCAGCGGTATAGGCAGGTAGCTGTACACGCAGGCAGCTGCACACACACACAAGCAGCGGTACACGTAAGCAGCTGCACACACACACAAGCAGCGGTACACGTAAGCAGCTGCACACACACACACAAGCAGCGGTACACGTAAGCAGCTGCACACACACACACAAGCAGCGGTACACGCAGGCAGCTGCACACCCAAGCAGTGGTACACGCAGCCAGCTGCACAAACAAGCAGCTGTACAAGCAGGCAGCTGCACACACAAGCAGTGGTACACGAAGGCAGTTGCACATGCAAGCCATGGTACATGCAGCCAGCTGCACACACAAGCAGCTGCACACTCAAGCAGTGGTACACGCAGGCAGCTGCACACCCAAGCAGCTGTACACCCAAGCAGCTGTACACCCAAGCAGCTATACACGTTACAAAACCTCTAAAACCAGTTCCCAGAGAAAGCCAAACACGCTAGACACACGTAACACACCCAAACATTAAGGATTACAAACTGGCCAACTAATAAAGCAATAGAATACAAAATATAGTAAAGTAAACAATAAACAATAATATTCAATATCATTGCACATGTAAATAAAATTAATTTAACACACACACACACACACACACACACACACACACACACACACACACACACACACACACCACACACACACACACACACACACACACACACACACACACCACACACACACACACACACACACACACACACACACACACACACACACACACACACACACACACACACACACACACACACACACACACACACACCTGCACCAAATGCACCTTACGACACTGGAAGAGAGAAGAGTAAGGGGAGACATGATTACAACCTACAAAATCCTCAGGGAATCGACCGGGTAAACAAGGATAAACTATTCAACACTGGTGGGACGCGAACAAGGGGACACAGGTGGAAACTGAGTACCCACATGAGCCACAGGGACGTTAGAAGGAACTTTTTCAGTGTCAGAGTAGTTAACGGATGGAATGCATTAGGCAGTGATGTGGTGGAGGCTGACTCCATACACAGTTTCAAATGTAGATATAATAGAACCCAGTAGGCTCAGGAATCTGTACACCAGTTGATTGACAGTTGAGAGGCGGGACCAAAGAGCCAAAGCTCAACCCCCGCAAGCACAAATGGGCGAGTACAAATAGATGAGTACACACACACACACACATCATAATACCCTTCATAACTCTGCAACAGATAATCTTGTGCATAAGTCAACAAATGAATTAAACTGAATGTAGAGATATAATTGAGTCTAAATCAACACATAACCTCAGGTACGATAAGACACTTCAGCTAGAGCATCGTTAACGTGATACTTACATTCTAGTTCCTTAAGTAAAAGGACTGCATCTACAGGATGGAGCACTCAAGAAACCTGCGAAAGACTTTCAACAGTGCCACTGTAACGAGGCAGATGGTGCCGTAGAACACAAAGATATGAAAAGATCGCAACACCACAAAGGTACCGGAAGCTCCGCACATTTATCAAGCAAATCCTTATGTCAAGACACAAAATACGGTCTGCACCGAACACTTTCAGTTATACACCGCATGTGCTACCCATTCTATAACATGTAAAAGAAATGTTCGAAAATAGTGCCACACCACACATCAGGACGACGAGTCCAGGCACCGACCAGGAGATCAAGCATAAAGCCAATCGACAGCACAGGTCGAGTGTCTCCCAGGTTCTTTGTTGCTAAGCCACTCCCTCACAAACCTAGCCTAACCTAACCTAGCCTAACATAACCTAAGTTAGCCTAACCTAACCTAATCTAGCATAACCGAGCCCAGCCTAACCATAATCTTGCCTATAGACTAACCTAACCTAACCAGACCTAAGCAATTTCCTCGCTAATTCTCTCGGAAACCCACTTTCCTACCAGTCTAAAACCTTGTCGTCTTGTGACAAATTTGACAAAGTGTGAGTGAACAACCTACTGATGTCCAGGCGAGAGACCAGGGAGGGAAGAAGGAAGGAATTATCAGGGGAAAGCGCCAAGCCATTACGACTATATAGCCCTTGGAAGGGATGTGGATAAGGATTGGGGATGGGACGGAGGAAGGTATGATGCCCAACCACTTGGACGGTCGGGGATTGAACACTGACCTGCATGAAGAGAGACCATCGCTCTACCGTCCAGTCCAAGTGTTTGGGTGTATAAATGGTGTCTGATAAAACATAAAGACAGACCAATGGGTGCGGGGGGGGGGGTGAATTTAATACACGCCAGCACGGTAGAAAATGACATTGAAGAGACTGGTGCAAGCTTATTGTGACAACATTGGTATATATATACACACTGTGGTATCTGCGCCTGAAACTCTGGTTTCCCCTTCTAAATCCGCGCCCACCCGCCTCTCCACAAGGTCCAGAAGGGAGGAGCAAACCCTTATCCTGATCCCTAATTCCCAGTGCTATATAGTGGTAATGGCTTGGCGCTTTCTCCTAATAGTTCCCTTCTCTTCCACTCCAGGAGGGTTAACCCCCTTTGACAATTTACTATGCAATTTTTTGGCTTATAACCTTTCTTGCAACTAGTCCATAGTCTGGTTGTTATGAGAACAGTCTTGGTACTTTTGAGGTCCGAGTTCAAATTCCCGATGATTCAAGCGAGTGAACTGATTGCACCCAGATTATTGTCGCTTGCATCTTGTATGATAGCGTTCGAAGCGTCTCACTCTGCACTCGTGGAGAGACGCAGGAAAAGGTGGGAGATATGATCTAGGTCTTCAAGTGGGTTAGTGACGTAGGCAGGGGGATATAAACACGGTTATGACCGTCGGAACAGGTCAAAACCCGCACCGAAGCGAACGAGCTGGAGAAGTTTCGTTCAAGAGGGATGTGGGGCAAGTGTTGGTTTGGAAACGAGTTGGTGGATAAGGTAAATGGGTTGCCATATAGCCTTATTGAGGCAAACACTTTGACAGCTTTCAAGAATGGATTGGATACGTACATGGATGAGAGAGGATAAATATAAACGGGACCCACCTAGTGTGCCCCAATAAGCCCACTGCGGCCTTCCCTAATTCTCAATGTTCTTAAATAAACGTTGGATCGTAAGAAGGCTTCCCTCAGTGTCGTATAACATCTTCACCGCGACTAAGGGCCCTCACCAACATAACCAAAGGTCCTATATACGTTATTTTAATTTGCAAATAAGACTAGACGCGTCATGAAAACCCCAACCAATAAAAGACACAGCAAGTGGGAGACTATAAACTTGTCTCACTTTATCAAACCCCAAGTGACAAAGGAGTCTCGCGCCGCGGCTCTTGGTTTCAAACACTACATCACCTTGTTGAACAGGGAGTCGGATTCCTTTTAGAGAATAAAGCCATTAAGTTAAACCTACGAGGTACCGAGGAACATAAACAACATCCCGTGCGAGCAAAACCCTCTGGAGGGAAGGTCTTTAAGTTTAACAATAGACTCGTCCACGGCGGACTGATTTAACGCCACTGGTTAATACGCTCGAGATAAGAAAATACCATTGTTGTCCCGTCCAGCGTTTAGCAGATGTAATCTTGCTTTGCGCAGACCCGGTCCCGATCTTCCCTCTATGATTCATGGTCTTATATGTTTGCCAGAGGTGGAGGTGTGTGGGAATATGAGTGTACTCACCTAATTCTATTCACATAATTGTGCCTGCACGGTGGGTGCCAGCTCTTGGGCCCCGTGTTTTCGAAGATCTTGAAGAAAAGGAAGATGTGTTTAGGGATAAGGTTTAGAGGGTAAAAAGAGGATGTATTAAAAGACTCGGAATCAGATTCAAAAGCTTCATTCGTACTAACTCATACAATCATTACAATAATGGCTGGACTAAACAGGTGTACAAAAGTTTAAATCACTGTTACATTTTTGGCATAAAGTGAGTAACATGTTGTTTACAACGTGAATGGTGATATATATATATTGACAAACAGAGCGTAGTTTACCATTAGAGCGCCGAAACAGATATTGCAGCAATTTATATCACAAAATTAGCATGATGAGAAGATAATTTGACGAAATAATTTTAATTAATCATACCACGAAGTTTAGACAATTTGCATACCCTCAGCATTCCCCATCAACAGATTCTAGAGGTCAAAATCACTCTAAACACACACAGCTAATACGACATTGATCAGACATCAATAGGACTCAATATGCCTAGCAGTAAACCATTTCTTTGTAAGAATTATTTCTTCACAATTACATATATCCTCTACACCCGTTACACCGTTATATACATCACTCATTCTACAATCGTGTTTAACAACAATGAAGTTCATGAATAAATCCACAAGGGCCGTGATGAGGATTCGAACCTGCGTCCGAGAGCATCCCAGACGCTGCCTTAATCGGATATTCTCGGACGCAGGTTTGAATCCTCGTCACGGCCCTTGTGGATTTGTTCATTTGATGCCTCGCGTTATTGTGATTTCTGTGTGTAATGAAGTTCATATTTCTGGAAATATTGTAGTGGCCAAATGGGCCAAGCGGGTGCCCGGAGAGAGAACTAATTGTGTTTGCTGGATGGGTGAGTCGTTTCAGACAAAAAAGGTATCGTTGGATTGTGAATTATTTCTTCAAGAGTAGATGTGGGCACCAGGCCAGGTGGGAGAGAGCAACGAGTGCAAGGATGGACACCAAGGAAGGAATTATCAAGGGAAAGCGCCAAGCCATTACGACTATATAGCACTGGGAAGGGGTCAGGATAAGGATTTGGGATGGGACGGGGGGAAGGAATGGTGCCCCAACCACTTGGACGGTTGGGGATTGAACGCCGACCTGCATGAAGCGAGACCGTCGCTCTACCGTCCAGCTCAAGTGGTTGGGTGGATGGACACCAAGATCCGTCGTGAAGAGTTCCTCCATTCTCAATTAATCTTACCAAGGTCAACATTTTGTAACTACCGTAGTTAGACATTCACTGTTAAATAACTTTATTTTCGACCAGGAATTAAGATGACCAAATTCACTTATAATAACATTGTTCTGAACTTAATAGTATTCGAAAAATTAACAAGTGGGCCCTCCGAGAATATAATTTGTCCCAAATACTTTTCAGAATACTTTACCAGAGTCTCTCTGCCAAACAACTTTAGGATGGGATCTGTATAAAACGAGTCCTGTGAGTTAGAAGCAACCACAGTACATTTGGCAGGATTGAACGTTAGGTTGTACTCAGCGCTATAGCTTCCACATATTTCTATCAAGTTTTCCATTGGTCGGGTGGGAGTAGAACTAAATCATCGGTATAACAAAAGCCAAACATTGGCCTTAGTACTGCCAATGTTACAGCCAGCTCTACTGGCTCTTGACTTGTATAACAATGGCTAATGATAGATAGCAAACAGTATAGGACCAAAAACAGCACCTTGTCTGACCCCATTTTGTAGTGAGAAATATTCAGAGCGGACATTACTCCATTTCACAGCTAATTTGCATATCTGATAAGAAATATATTAACATTTAGTGATGACAAGATGTACTTTTCTGCTAAGTAATTCTTTATCAAATGTTTGGAGTGTTCAACTTTCTCAAAAAGATTGGGCACCACATCAGGAGAGAGGGAAGAGAGGTCCCTGTGAGATGTAGTTTCCGCCACTACAAAGCGTCGTTGAGTGACCAGTTTTGCATAAAATGAAAGTCAGAAGGCCTACAAATAGGTCGTCAGCTAGAAAGTGAATGAGTACTAATCATACACTTGTTTAATAGTGTGTTTTGGCTATAGCTCTATGGTTATCAAAGGACACAGAAGCTCCGCAGTTCTGTGGCATGGAACAGTACAGAGGTGTGGTCCATCGACATTACAGATGCCGATGGACCATGGGAAATAGCCGGTGAGTAGAAGGAATGCGAAAGGATGAAGGGGTGAAGACAGGTTGGGAAAGGGGTATGGTGAGGAAGAGGAACGGGCGTTATGGGGGAGAGGCAGGGGGGG
>WNGS01009047.1:49728-61298 GCA_020271785.1 Procambarus virginalis
TATTCCTGGTGTTGGAAATTATATTCATTCCTAGTGAACACTTTTTTATTAAGTTTAAACACTAGACTGTTGTTTAAAGGAAATTGATAAATATAAAGATAAGTCTTGTTGATGACGTCACAGAATACCCATTCTCTTTTTCTTTAATGGGTAACTTATGTTAATTCGTGTGTCGGATTTCCGACATAATTCCGGTGGGGGGGGGGGGAGGAAAACGGGTCGAAGTCCCGGTAAGGACTGGGATCACTTTATTCCTCTCCTTCAGAATTATAGTGTTGCTTTAATTTGAGTTTGTATTGTTGTGCTGCAGTTCTTTGGGGACGGATGTCCCACACTGGCGTTTCGGGTGCTGGAAGTCGTTGAAAGTCTTCTTTTCCTGCCAGTTCTAAAGGAACTAATTTCTCTAATGTTTTGAGAGTAGTGTTACGTCAACATTTTACTTTCACTATTCTCAAGATGCCCTGGCTGTCTGGATAAACAGAGACTATTTGGCCTATAGGCCAAATAGTCAAAATAGTAAAATGAACATTGGCTATGCTAAGATACAAAACATTTGGGTATATTAGGTGGAAATTGGCTTAAATTAGGTTGAATTTATTAGTGAAAGGCTTAAAGTTTGCCAACTTTAATCAAATCTAACTTTGGATATGCCAGGTGAGGCTGGGTAGGGTTGTCTAGAGCAGTTTGGAATAGGTGAAAACTTGACTATAATGAGCTTTGGCTGTGCTATGTTACAAAACATTTTTGGGTATATTTGGTGGAAATTGTCTTAAATTAGGTCAAATTTATGTGGGATAACTTAAATTTCACCGAGTTTAACCAAATCTAAGTTAGGATATGCTTGGTTAGGTTAGGTAAGGTTGCATAGGGTAGGATTGAATAGGAGAAAATGCAGGTAAAAATGGGCTTTGGCGATGCTATGATACACAACATTTGGATATATTTGGTGGAAATTGTCTTAAATTAGGTCAAATTTAGGTGGGAATAGCTTAAATTTCATCAACTTTAACCAAATCTAGGTTTGGATTTGCTAGGTTAGGTTAGGTTAGGAAAGGTTGCATAGGGTAGGATGGAATAGGAAAAAATGTTGGTAAAAATGGGCTTTGGCAGTGCTGTGATACACAACATTGGATATATTGGTGGGAATTGTCTTAAATTAGGTCTAATTTAGGTGGCATAGCTCAAATTTTACCAACATGAACTAAATCAAGGTTTGGATATGCTAGGTTAGGTTAGGTGAGGTTGTGTAGGGTAGGATGGAAATAGGAGAAAAAATGGGCTTTGTCAGCGCTATGATACACAACATTTGGGTATATTTGGTGGAAATTGTCTTAAATTAGGTCAAGTTTAGGTGGGAATAGCCTAAATTTCATCAACTTTAACCAAATCTTGGTTTGGATATGCTAGGTTAGGTTAGGTAAGGTTGCATAGGGTAGGATGGAATAGGAGAAAACTTAGGTAAAAAGGGGCTTTGGCAGTGCTGTGATACACAACATTTGGGTATATTTGGCGGGAATTGTCTTAAAGTTAGTTGAATTTATGTGGGATAGCTTAAATTTCATCAACTTTAACAAAATCTAGGTTTGGATATGCTAGGTTAGGTTAGGTAAGGTGCATACGGTAGGATGGAATAGGAAAAAATGTAGGTAAAAATGGGCTTTGGCAGTGCTGTGATACACAACATTTGGGTATATTTGATGGGAATTGTCTTAAATTAGGTCGAATTTAGGTGGCATAGCTTAAATTTTACCAACTTGAACTAAATCTAGGTTTGGATATGCTAGGTCAGGTTAGGTGAGGTCGTGTAGGGAAGGATATATAATATCTAGAGCTAATGAACTAGCATGTTTATGAAATAGTGTAAATTTTCCTATTTGAGGTTTGAGCTATATGGCCAACTCATGTAATGTATGGACAGAGGCGACATAGGCTTGTATGTTTGGATATGGGATGCTCATATTTAGTTAGTTCAGCTTTTGATAGGTTGAATTTAGGCAAATTTGTGTAGAATAAGTATATTTTTGATAGATTTAGATGAATTTTGGTTTTAATAGGATGCATTTTGATAAGATATAGCAAATTTGCTTAAAAATTATCATAGAAAATACTGACTTCACCTAACCCCACCTGCCCTAACATAACTAAGGCTAGAACAAATAAGTCTGTTAGATGGTTTGCATAAATAAATATGGGTGGCCTGATTGGAGAGGATGTAACAAGGAAGGTAATAATAAGACATTAAAAACAATGGACATATGTTAGATGAATAATTTAGCACTAATAATGTTGAAATATTAATGGAAAATGGATGTGTTTTATATTGAGCTCATAGGAAGTCATATGTACCATTTTTATATGTGAAATTCTGACTTTTGGGGAGTTGGTTGAACTTAGCATATTATAATTAATGTCCTAAATATACATAGAAAATATCATGCAAACTGTGTATTGTTTGACCTAGTTGGTTGTGTTTGTATTTGTACATATATAGCACAGTTAATATACTTGTGTATTAATTGTGCAGATTATGCATTTTGCATAAGTTGTATGATTATTGCAATTATGTATTGATTATATTTCTATAAATTGTGTATTGTTTTGTGCAAGTTGTATGTATTAATTGTATATGTTTTTTGTATGTGTATTTGGGAAATTGTGTAGTTGTATTTAATGAATATGTGCTAGTTATGTATTGTTCATATTTTGGTAAGTTGTGTATTGATTATATTTTGAGCAAGTTGTGTAAATGTCGCAATTGTATTTGTGTAAATCGTGTATTTATGCTAGTTGTGTATTTTCATATTTGGGGTAGTTATGTATTGTACGTATTTGTGCTAGATATGTATTTGTGCAAGTTGTGTAATAATTATGAAAGATGTGTAATATTTGTGAAAGTTGTGTATTAATTGTGCATGTTGTGTAATTGCATATGGACGAATTGTTTATTTATACCTTTGTGTATTGATTGTCATTGTGCAAGTTGAGTAATTATATAGCAAGTTTTCTTGTATTAATCGTGCAAAGATGTATAATAATTACACAAATTGTGTAATAATTGTCCATGTTTTATAATATTTTTTGTGCTAATAGTGCATTTATGCAAGTTGTGTTTTTAATTTGTTGAAGTGGAACTGGTGCAACTGTATTTTTTGTGTGCAAATTGTGTATTTTGTGTAAGCGCTGTAATCAGAAAAAATAGACCTTAATGGTGTAAGTGTATTTTGGTTTATGAGACATTGTATGGGTATTTTGTGAAAATTATGTTTGTGAAATTGTGTAATTTTAGTGAAAGCGCATTTTTGATTGTCTAAATGCATAAGCATTTTGATATATTTGTGCAAATACCATACTTTGTGTAAATGTCATTCTCTGAGTGTACATGCAATATTGTGTAAATGGTATATTTTTGTGTGCAACTGACATATTTTGTATGTAAATGTCATATTTTTGTGTGATGGTATATTTTGAGTGTAAATAATATATTTTGTGTATAAATGGCATATTTGGTGTGTAAATGCTGTATTTTCTGTGTATGGCATAAATTACATCTGATCAATGGGGAAATGGTGACAAAAAACTAGGCTATTCCCTATGAATGTATAGGTTGTGAAGTATGTATAGGTATGTATGCTTGTATTTGCGAGTGTTGGTTTAGAAACAAGTTACCTGATTTTCGTAGCAAGACTAGGATTTTTTTGAGGTGTAAAAATGATTAGCCTATGAATATAGTGGTTAGCATCCAGCTGAGTTGCTAGATGGAAGTATTGAGGTGTGACATTTGAATAGCTATTTGATGGATGTGAGGACAGTTGACTAGCCTATGAACACAGCTACTAATCCGCTGTACTGCCAGATGTGTGGTAACTACTTGTGGATTATAGTACGATATCTAGCTATAGGGTTTCATAATTGCTGTTGTGTATAAAACTAGAATGAGAGCTATTAATTAAAACTATTATTGTAAACTAATACTTTAAGTGGGATCCCTTGGTTGTTTTAAGCATAGGGTGGACATGAATATGAATGAGATTGGGTGGAGATATATAGGAGCTGCTTCGTATGGGCCAATAAGACTTCTGCAGTTGCCTTTATTCTTATGTTCAGCTTACCTACAATGCTGCCAGATGTACGATTCTGCAAAAAATAGCGGTACGACATTTGGGTTGCTGTTATACTTTTGCACTTATCGCCGAATAATAATTACAGTTGTGGATAATTACAATGTATTTTCTTAAATCTCTGATTGGGTTAGGTGGGGATGGTTAGTCTATCCATTTTTGAATAATAACATCAAATACAGTACATATACAGGTATGATGCTAAAGGCCGCATTGGTCATCTGGTGACGTCATATATAGTTGGCCAGTCAGGTGCTGTGATACTTTGACACTTATATGCTAATGGCCAGCAATACCTTATCCCTATACCTGAGGACGCTTTTTTGTGATGTCGCCAAACATCAACAACTGGTCTGTAGAATGCATTTGTTTGTTATAAATAATAAGTTAGGTTAGGTTAGGTTAGGATAGTTTAATAGGGTTTATGAATAACAGAAAAATAGGAGCAATGAGCGAAAATACGAGCTATTGTAGCTGAATATCGACTCTGGTGAAGCACAGAGTATAGGTGAGGTATTAAGCCCGATTAAGAGTTCGCACTTATGTGTGAACTTCCTGGGATCCGCATTTAGCACGTTGGTGCCTCGCGCCGCATTAGGGATGATGACATCAGAAAAGAAGGTGACTGCAGAAGGCTTGCTTTTACTGAATGAGAACTTTGATTTGTTATATTCTACAGAAAGGTGTGGAGAGGCATGTTTTTGAGTGAATGTGAGATGTGCATATATATTTATGTACGTGCATATATATTTATGCGTTATGAAGCAATATTGGATTAGTACTGAAATCGCATTAAAGTCACCGCGCCTGGCAGGGGACTGTTTTTCATATAAATGGATGATAGTGGGTTTTCATTTTTATTTTGCCCTATGCGAAATACACTATCCTTGAAGAAAAGATTGACAAAGCTTAAATTACATTCTCTAAGAAAGGCGAAAAATAGAAGGGACATGATAGATGGGCTAACGAAATTTGAGTACGCCAGGGACCAGCATTTTAATCCTACCCCCAGGCAAATTCAAGACTGGCTACCCGATGACGTTATTTACCATTGGCTATGCCTGTGCATGGGACCGGCCATGAAAGAAAATTCGAGAAAACCCTGGGGCCAATGACCGGCTTTTTAATCCCCTTTAACATGCCTGTGCAGGGTCACTGAGCTAACGAAATTTTGGGATGATTGGAGGCGGCTGTTTAATCCCCTTGAGCGAAAATGACAGGGGCCAATGACCGGCATGGGAAAAATTTCGAGAAAACCCAGGGGCCAATGACCGGCATGGGAAACAATCAAAATTACCTGTCATTGGCTCGGTTTACACTTCTCAGGTGGTGGGTGTGTGGTGGTCGTTATTGTCACCAGCTGGTGGGTGTGTGGTGGTCGTCAAGGTCACCAGCTGGTGGGTGTGTGGTGGTCGTTATTGTCACCAGCTGATGGGTGTGTGGTGGTCGTTATTGTCACCAGCTGGTGGGTGTGTGGTGGTCGTCATGGTCACCAGCTGGTGGGTGTGTGGTGGTCGTTATTGTCACCAGCTGGTGGGTGTGTGGTGGTCGTCAAGGTCACCAACTGGTGGGTGTGTGGTGGTCGTTATTGTCACCAGCTGATGGGTGTGTGGTGGTCGTCAAGGTCACCAGCTGGTGGGTGTGTGGTGGTCGTCATGGTCACCAGCTGGTGGGTGTGTGGTGGTCGTTATTGTCACCAGCTGGTGGGTGTGTGGTGGTCGTCAAGGTCACCAGCTAGTGGGTGTGTGGTGGTCGTCATGGTCACCAGCTAGTGGGTGTGTGGTGGTCGTCATGGTCACCAGCTAGTGGGTGTGTGGTGGTCGTCATGGTCACCAGCTTGTGGGTGTGTGGTGGTCGTCATGGTCACCAGCTGGAGGGTGTGTGGTGGTCGTCATGGTCCCCAGCTGGTGGGTGTGTTGTGATCGTCATGGTCACCAGCTGGTGGGTGTGTGGTGGTCGTTATTGTCACCAGCTGGTGGGTGTGTGGTGGTCGTCATGGTCACCAGCTGGTGGGTGTGTGGTGGTCGTTATTGTCACCAGCTGGTGGGTGTGTGGTGGTCGTCATGGTCACCAGCTGCTGGGTGTGGTGGTCGTCATGGTCACCAGCTAGTGGGTGTGGTGGTCGTCATGGTCACCAGCTGGTGGGTGTGTGGTGGTCGTCATGGTCACCAGCTGGTGGGTGTGGTGGTCGTCATGGTCACCAGCTGGTGGGTGTGTGGTGGTCGTCAAGGTCACCAGCTAGTGGGTGTGTGGTTGTCGTCATGGTCACCAGCTGGTGGATGTGTGGTGGTCGTCATGGTCACCAGCTGGTGGGTGTGGTGGTCGTCATGGGCACCAGCTGGTGGGTGTGTGGTGGTCGTCATGGTCACCAGCTGGTGGGTGTGTGGTTGTCGTCATGGTCACCAGCTGGTGGGTGTGTGGTGGTCTTTATGGTCACCAGCTAGTGGGTGTGTGGTGGTCGTCATGGTCACCAGTTGGTGGGTGTGTGGTGGTCTTTATGGTCATCAGCTGGTGGGTGTGTGGTGGTCGTTATGGTCACCAGCTAGTGGGTGTGTGGTGGTCGTCATGGTCACCAGCTGGTGGGTGTGTGGTGGTCGTCATGGTCACCAGCTGGTGGGTGTGTGGTGGTCGTCATGGTCACCAGCTGGTGGGTGTGTGGTTGTCGTCATGGTCACCAGCTGGTGGGTGTGTGGTGGTCGTCATGGTCACCAGCTGGTGGGTGTGTGGTGGTCGTCATGGTCACCAGTTGGTGGGTGTGTGGTGGTCTTTATGGTCATCAGCTGGTGGGTGTATGGTGGTCTTTATGGTCACCAGCTAGTGGGTGTGTGGTTGTCGTCATGGTCACCAGCTGGTGGGTGTGTGGTGGTCTTTATGGTCACCAGCTAGTGGGTGTGTGGTGGTCGTCATGGTCACCAGTTGGTGGGTGTGTGGTGGTCGTCATGGTCACCAGCTGGTGGGTGTGTGGTGGTCGTCATGGTTACCAGCTGGTGGGTGTGTGGTGGTCGTCATGGTCACCAGCTGGCGGGCGTGTGGTGGTCGTCATGGTCACCAGCTGGTGGGTGTGTGGTGGTCGTCATGGTCACCAGCTGGTGGGTGTGTGGTGGTCGTCATGGTCACCAGCTGGTGGGTGTGTGGTGGTCGTCATGGTCACCAGCTGGTGGGTGTGTGTTGGTCGTCATGGTCACCAGTTGGTGGGTGTGTGGTGGTCGTCATGGTCACCAGCTGGTGGGTGTGCGGTGGTCGTCATGGTCACCATCTGGTGGGTGTGTGGTGGTCGTCATGGTCACCATGTGGTGGGTGTGTGGTGGTCATCATGGTCACCAGCTGGTGGGTGTGTGGTGGTCGTTATTGTCACCAGCTGGTGGGTGTGTGGTGGTCGTCATGGTCACCAGCTGGTGGGTGTGTGGTGGTCATCATGGTCACCAGCTGGTGGGTGTGTGGTGGTTGTCATAGTCACAAACTGGAGGGTGTGTGGTGGTCGTTATTGTCACCAGCTTTTGAGTTTGTTGTGGTCGTCATGGTAACCAGCTGGTATGAGTATGGTTGTCGTCATGGTCACCAGCTGGTGGGTGTGTGGTGGTCATTTTTGTCACCAGCTGGTGGGTGTGTGGTGTTCGTCATGGTCACCAGCTGGTAGAAGTGTGATGGTCGTCACGTCACCAGCTGGTGGGTGTGTGGCGTTCGTCATGGTCACCATCCGACCGCAACGTGAGGTGTGGGGAGGGGAAGCACACGAGAGCACGAGCTCTGTGTAAAACAATATATATCTCGGGATATTTCAGTGATACAGGAACTAAACACAGTCAGATAACTCATAAAGTGCATCTCAACTTATTAAACAATATACCATAGTGATTGCTGTCCGACTTTTGTGCTTTAAGGAAATAACAAGTGAATTTTGCAGGCGAAGAGTCACAATAACGTGGCTGAAGTATGTTGACCAGACCACACACTAGAAGTTGAAGGGACGACGACGTTTCGGTCGTCGTCAACTTGAGAATGGCGGTCACAAGCGACTTGAGAATGGTCCAGGACGGACCGAAACGTCGTCGTCCCTTCAACTTCTAGTGTGTGGTCTGGTCAACAAGTGAATTTTGTTCAGTCCACCTCGTGGTGCCAGAACCCAGTGCATAGGCCCACGTCCCGTGTGCCCACCGTGCGTGTGTGTGTGTGTGTGTGTGTGTGTGTGTGTGTGTGTGTGTGTGTGTGTGTGTGTGTGTGTGTGTGTGTGTGTGTGTGTGTGTGTGCTTACTAGTAAATTTGGTTTCCAACAAGTGTAATAGGGGAATGTGGATCGAGAAATTAGTAATAGAGAAAGTGAATACTATTGCAAGTCGGAAATAAAGCAGAAAATCCCTTATTGTAATACAAGCGAATTAATATATCAGTGTATAACCCAAGTAACTGGCAACTGACGGCCTCCAGCCGCGGCTTGGGACAACAACGAGCCAACTATACAGCCTCGGGGACCTTCACCCTCGACGGTGTGATAAGTACTGACCATACTGTAGAACAAATAAACATATATATTGTTACAAATATACGGTATACATATAATATTATAAATATATAGATATATACAACAAAACAAGGCAAAATGGGAATAAATAAACAAATTTTTGGCCAATGTAACAACTCCTTAAAGACGAAGGTAACGGGAATTGAATGTTATATCTGTAAGACTAGATTCCATTCGGCTTGTACAGGAGTGAGTAACACTGCGGCACTGAGAGCTGGCCACTTGCTCTGGGTGTGTAAACATGACCTGCCAACCTGGAATATCCTAAAAAACCTTCTAGATAACATGATGCATGATCGGAAAACATCATTCATTGGAAGCCTACCAGCCATCCAGAAGGAGTGGGAAAGGAACAACAACAATTCTACTATACCAGGGGCGGAGGCTATAGTCAGGGATGAAACCGAGGCAGAAACTCAGGAAGTTGTAAACTCTGACTCAGTAGGCCCGGATGTAGATGACAGTAAACTAGAAAGTGTACCAGACAGCACTGACAGCTCGATAGGTACAGACACTACAACGGTTCCCGATAGAGCAATTCAGAACAGAAGGACAGACTTATGCAAATTTTATGCAAAGGGCCTAATCAGACATAGATATGCTGGTAATAAGAAAGGATTAGAATGCAGTTACCAACATCCCAAAAAATGTTTAAATATGCTTAGGAAAGGTGAGTGTCGATTTGGATCAATATGTAGGTTTTTCCATCCTGACATGTGCCAAACCTCACTGGAGGACAGAAAATGCTATGACCTCAGCTGCCCACACTTTCACGTGAAAGGCACGGAACGCTACATAAAGAGTGGCAAGCAGGATAATGAATTGGGAGGAAACTCTATAATTTTTTATACCAGACCGACAGAGAATTCAAAAGGAGGAGCATGGAGAGTGTATGGAACTGGATGCCAGATCCACTTGCATTCCAGAATTACAGGTACAATTACACACCGAAAGGGAACTACAACTACGACAGGCAACTGCCCTACAACAATCAGTACTGGTCAGAACAAACTTATTATGTCCACGCATAATGGGCTTGCCGAGAAAGTCTCCCAGTCAAACTATCACTAATAGAGTAACCTCATTCATCTTTGCCAACATACAAGGACTGAAAACAAGAACAAACAACAAAGTACAGTTCATAAATGGCCTCCTCACGGAGTCAAATGCAGTATTTGGAGCTTTCACAGAAACCCATGCAGGGGAATTGTTGGACAGTGAGATCTGGATTCCAGGATATAACCTATACAGGTGTGATAGGAAAAGTAGGTCACATGGAGGAGTGGGTCTGTATATTAGGGAAGACCTT
This sequence comes from Procambarus virginalis, assembly GCA_020271785.1. Taxonomy (NCBI): domain Eukaryota; kingdom Metazoa; phylum Arthropoda; class Malacostraca; order Decapoda; family Cambaridae; genus Procambarus; species Procambarus virginalis. The sequence continues at coordinate 59,675 of WNGS01009047.1, forward strand.
GTATGCTCGGAGCTCCTAAACGTTACAAATGAGGTGGTAGAGGTACTGGGATTAAAATAGAGAAAATAAATTTAGTGATTATTCTAATATACAAACCGCCAGATGCAACGGCTGAGGAATTCACAGAACAGATAAACAAAATAGAGAATAGCCTTGATAATTTGGAGAACCCGATACCTGATATTATCTTCCTAGGTGATTTCAACTTGCCTAGTCTCAGGTGGAAAATAGCAAACAATAATATTATACCAGGAAATCTATCGGGACCTAACCAACCACAGATTAGAGAACTACTTAGATTCTGTGACAAATTTTCACTCAGTCAGCAGATATCGGAGCCAACGAGAAATGAAAATATTTAGATTTGGTCTTTACGAACAATGAAGACATTATCAGAGACATTACGATATCAGATACCACATATTCAGATCACAAGCTCATTGAAGTGCAAACGACCATCAATACTCAGAATAGACCTAAAACGTTGATAAAGCGAGAGGGGCTATTCAGTAAATTCAATTTTAATAATAAAAGGATAGACTGGGAGATAATAAACAGGGAACTTCAAACATTCCATGGGAAACTGTTTTAAGTAATACAAGTCCTACAGAAGGAATAGAAAAACTGACTGCGGAAGCGTATCAAGTTGTCTGAAACATGTTCCCTTGAGGAAAGCCAGAAAGAGATCCAACGTAGAAAGATACGCAGACGACACTATAAACGCAGGAAAAAAATAACAGAACTGCTTATGCAGACACGAATTTCCCGTCAAAGAAGGAATAATTTAAATAGGGAGATTGAAGAAATCGAGCGGAAATTGAAACACTCATATGAAACTGAAGAAAGGCAGTTAGAACAGAAAGCAATTCAGGAATAAAGAAAAATCCAAAATATTTTCTTCTCATATGCGAAATCAAAAGCAAAAACCACTGCCAGTATGGACCTATTCGTACAAGTGAAGGTTCATACACGGAGGATGACAAAGAAATTAGTGAAATCCTAAAAAAGCAGTATGAGGACATGTTTAGCCACTCCAATAAACAACATGAAAGTGGAAGATCCAGAAATTCTTTATGCGGGATATTCAGACCCCTGTAAATATAACTGATATCAACACGAGCGCACTAATTTTGAAAGAGAAATTGAAAACATGCCCATGCACTCGCCGCAGGGCCAGACTCATGGAATTCTATATTTATAAAGAAATGCAAAGTGCCGGTAGCACAGGCACTCAGTATAGTGTGGAGGAAGAGCTTGGACACGGGGGAGATACCAGATGCACTTAAAGTAGCAGACATAGCCCTCTACACAAGGGAGGGAGCAAAGCATTGGCAACGAATTATAGACCAGTTGCACTAACATCGAACATCATAAAAGTATTTGAGAGAGTGATTAGGAGTCAGGTCACCAATTTCATGGAGACCAATGACCTTCACACCCAGGCCAACATGGATTTCGAGCGGAAGATCGTGCCTCTCACAGTACTTGAGCTTGAGGCTACGACAAGTCACTGAGGCATTAGAAGAAAAAACAGAATGCTGATGTGATATACACGGACTTCGCAAAGGCTTTCGATAAATGTGACCATGGCGTGATAGCACACAAAATGAAGTCAATGGGAAGG
>WNGS01009056.1:0-23850 GCA_020271785.1 Procambarus virginalis
AAAAGAAACATAAGGAAAATAGAGAAAATTCGTGTTAGAATTATTAATCTTACTTTTTCGGTCATATTTAATAATATATATATATATATATATATATAATATATATATATATATATATATATATATATATATATATATATATATATATATATATATATATATACGAACTCTTGTATATATAAATAAAAAATAGTAAGAGAAAAGCTATCAGAATGGAGATAGGTACTGAGTGGAATACCTCAAGGGTGGGTACTAGAGTCCATCCTGTTCCAAGTATATGTAAATTATCATTCTTATCCATGTTTACTAACGATGGTGATACGTTAATGAAGTTCTGATACGCTAATGAAGCGTATCAGAACTGAGGAGGACAGCAATACACTATAAAATGAAACTAGACAATCTCCAAACATGATTTGAGAAATGGCTTCCATATTAAACCCTTGAAATGTCAGGTTATGGGGAAAGACGATAGAGCCAGAAGACCTCATGTACAGTACTGGATGACGGGAAGGCAACTTGCAACTTCTAAAAAAAATAGAGACTTAGGAGTGGACATAACCTGAGATCTATCACCTGAGGCCCACATCGGAAGAAGAAAGAGCGCAGCATGTGCCATACTGACTGTTACCTGGATGGTACCTGGGTGGGGATCTGGGAGTTCTTCTACTCCTCAAGCCCGACCGGGGGCCAGGTATGACTTGTAAGGGCTTGGTCCAACAAGTTAATTGTCCAGTTATCCTTCATGAAATTTATTCTGGGCGAGCAAAGAGGAAGGTTTGCTTCTGAACGAGTTAAGAGGAAGGATCGTTTCAGGACGAGTTAAGAGTCCTAAAGGAGACACCATGAAAAGTTCCACTTTCAAAAGGAAACTGACTGAGGCAACAGGAAGGCGCACCTCCCTGATAACAGCAAACTTAAACCGAGACAACATAATAATAAACAAATAATGGCGGAAATTTGTCATTTCCAGTAAAAAGAAACATTTCCAGTAACAAATGTTACTGGTGAGGGAGGGAAGGTGAACTTTAAGAAAGCATTATGAGCCATTATGGAGAATGACAAATTAAGCCAAAAGTTATGATATGAATTTAATAGGTTAATAGAAAAATAACAGGAACAGAGATGTACCTAACCTTAACACAGTTAGAGTTATGTCCAGTCTCCCCGCGCAGCTGGGTTATGTCCAGTCTCCCCGCACAGCTGGGTTATGTCCAGTCTCCTCGCACAGCTGGGTTATGTCCAGTCTCCTCGCACAGCTGGGTTATGTCCAGTCTCCCCGCACAGCTGGGTTATGTCCAGTCTCCCCGCACAGCTGGGTTATGTCCAGTCTCCCCGCACAGCTGGGTTATGTCCAGTCTCCTCGCACACCTGGGTTATGTCCAGTCTCCCCGCACAGCTGGGTTATGTCCAGTCTCCTCGCACAGCTGGGTTATGTCCAGTCTCCTCGCACAGCTGGGTTATGTCCAGTCTCCCCGCACAGCTGGGTTATGTCCAGTCTCCCCGCACAGCTGGGTTATGTCCAGTCTCCTCGCACAGCTGGGTTATGTCCAGTCTCCCCGCACAGCTGGGTTATGTCCAGTCTCCTCGCACAGCTGGGTTATGTCCAGTCTCCCCGCACAGCTGGGTTATGTCCAGTCTCCTCGCACAGCTGGGTTATGTCCAGTCTCCCCGCACAGCTGGGTTATGTCCAGTCTCCTCGCACAGCTGGGTTATGTCCAGTCTCCCCGCGCAGCTGGGTTATGTCCAGTCTCCCCGCACAGCTGGGTTATGTCCAGTCTCCCCGCGCAGCTGGGTTATGTCCAGTCTACCAGCGCAGCTGGGTTATGTCCAGTCTCCTCGCACAGCTGGGTTATGTCCAATCTCCCAGCGCAGCTGAGTTATGTCCAGTCTACCAGCGCAGCTGAGTTATGTCCAGTCTACCAGCACAGTTGGGTTATGTCCAGTCTACCAGCGCAGCTGGGTTATGTCCAGTCTCCCCACGCAGCTGGGTTATGTCCAGTCTACCAGCACAGCTGGGTTATGTCCAGTCTCCCCACACAGCTGGGTTATGTCCAGTCTCCCCACACAGCTGGGTTATGTCCAGTCTCCCCGCACAACTGGGTTAGGATGCAGCTCTCTCCAGGGGCAGTAGCACTGCTCCTGGTGAGGACGGTATTACCTATAATATTCTAAGACTCCAACATCATGTACCCGGTAATCCAATATTTAAATTGTTTAATGCGAGTTATACCACTGGGCAGCTGCCAGTATCATGGTCCAGCACTCTTACTGTGCCTGTACAAAAGTCTAGCCAACCTGATGCATTTCGTCCCATCCCACTGACCAGCTGCATGTGCGAGCCCTTTGAGAGAATGGTGCTTAATAGATTATTATATGGAGTTAAAGAGCACGTCACCTGATATCAATGGTTTCACACGTGGTAAAAGTGTAAACAAATGTATCACAACCTTTTTTGCTGTTCATAGATGTGAGGGTTTACACCTCTTTAGTTTACACCAGCTAAACCATCTACTAGTGTACGTGCACGTGACGCTCGCCGTGTATGTGAATATCCGTGCACTCAGACTAGATTTGGTAACCAGTACTCGAAACATCCCGTGTTTAGGCTCGTTGGAGAGAATAGGTCATCAGCATTCCATATATATTACAATGGCCGCAGTCGCACATTTGTTGAAAGAGTGAGAACGGGTAGCAACTTTTAACTGTAAAAATGAGGGAGTCAGAGCAGTAATAGAGAGCGAGAAGCAGTGAGGTGCAGCCAGCGCCATACCTATCGCAACCCAGGTAGCCATCTTGGAACGCCTTCCTTGCACGCCAAGAAACTGGCCTGTGATTGGACAATAGGTAGGCCTAAAGTGCGCTTCTCTCTGATTGGCTAGTTTGAGAAGGACCGGTAAAAACCGGCATCCTGCCACCCTGGCACCATTCTGTCATAGTCACTAGACCTGTAGGACGTGGATTTCACTGGATCGGCCAGCCAAGTGAAACCACCGTCTCTAGTGACTTCTGGTACATCTTCACATCTGCGCAACATCGACATGGGTCCGCAGCGAACGTAGCTCAATCCGGGAACTCATCATATCTGCGTGTGATATCATGGAAGTGTATTAAAGGACCGCGAGAAGTGGGTAAAATTCATACGATCAGAGTGCAACAGACTGTCATAAGTCCCCATCTCAGTTATCAATCAGACTTCATCTGTTCTCCTGCTAGTGTCTCACAGCAGTGGAGAGACCTGGGAATATCTTGCCAGTGTTCAGGGCAGTTTTCCCATAGAAATTCGTGGGAATTTCGGCAGACATTGTCGTTCACGGTGTTTGCCGCCATTTTGTACGTTCGAGGCGCTTCGCCATGAGCCAGATGCGAAACTCTCCAAGTGAGGAGGGTATACAAAACAGGCCGAGCGCGTGAGACTCCACCCAGGCCACCCTAGCTACCAAAGCCGGCCTTAGGGGGTGGCTACTGATTACAAGTACTGCAGCAGTGTGTGTATGCATGGTAGGTGTGTGAAAGAGGTCGGCCGTATAACTGAGTTAGTACCGCCTGTGTGTATTAGTGATATATATCTCTAAGCCTGAATTCTAGGTCACGTGATCCGCCCGCATTGTCTCTATTAGCACCTGCTAGGTGAAAGGGAAGCTCGTGCGCATGAGATTTTCACCCATATTTACGTCTTGTCAGTCAAGGGAGGACTTGATCTGTTGTGTGCAGACGTACGTGAGTGTGTGTGTGTGGACACAGGGAACACATACAGAATTTATTAGACGTAGGACCATAAGGGCCGTCCTAGAGAGTGTTTTATGCTCCATTCTGGTGGGATATCATGTGTTTACATTTCTAGGTGATTTGTGCATGTCATGCCCCATGTCCATATGAGAGTTGACCCTGAGCAGCCGTGGAGTGCGGACGTGTCCCTCCGTGACTGCTAGGGTAGTCAGCCGTTTGCTCGCCAGGTGGCGGGGCGTAGCTGCCCCCCCCACCCCCCAGTGTTGTTGCCTGCCGGGCGGAGTGCAGACGTGGCAGGTGTTGGGTTCACCATGGGTGGTCCCCTACCAGCAATTAAGCGAGTGAACTCAGTAGGCCTGGAATTTTCTGGCCGTGCTGGGTATCCAGAGGTAGCGGAGGTGCTGTGCGATATGCTGCATATCCCGGTGCTAGATGTCGACGGGATTGAGCTGGTGACTGCTCATCGTGTTGTCATCAAGCTGGCGACGGAGGGGGTGTACCGTGCCTTCCTCAGTCGTTACGAGGGGCGCTCGCTGTCATTGCCGGGAGGTACCGGCTCAGTCTCCATATCAGACCGGAGTGGTGCGCTGACCTATGTCAGTGTGCATGGGGCGCCACTGGAGTTTCCCGAGGATCTTCTGCGGCGTTATTTCCAGCGATTTGGGCCCGTCATCAGTGTGAGGGTAAACACGATCTCCTCAGGGAGGTATGCCGGGAGGCGGACTAACATTCGCACCTTGGGTATGCGTCTGCGGTCGGACATTCCATCTTCGGTCCGGCTTCTGGGATGCTACATCCGGGTGTACTATGCCCGGCAGCCTAGGACCTGTTTCCGGTGTGGCTTGATGGGGCATCAGGCTGCGGGGTGCGAGGCGGATCCGGTTGCCCCTGTCAACCTCTTTCGGGAAGAAGATTTCCCTCCGCTTCCCCTGGACGAGGACTTCGGGGATGCGGAGACCGACCGGCTCGTTGTTGCGGCTCCCCCGGCGTCCCCTGACGTTTCCCCGGATGTCGCCGGCCCTCCTCAGGCTGTTGCGATGATATCGGTGGGTTCTCCTGATCCTGTTAGTGTGCCTGTCCCTAGTGTGCCTGTCCCTGCTGCTCCAGTGGCCCATTGTGCTGCGCCCTCCTCATCGCATGTTCACCTGTCTTCGGATGCTGCGCCTGGCCCTGTCTCCTCGACTCGGATCACAGATGCTGAAGTGGCTGTGGGGTCCCCGGTTGTGTGTGGTCCGGTTCCCCCTGCGGTTGAGGCTGCTGCGGTCGTGAGACGAGTACGCGCGGCTTGTGATGCCCGTGGGTCTGGGTCCGCTTCCGGTTCCGAAGATGTGCGCCCGGTGCCCAAGCGGTCCAGGCGTTCGTCTACTGCATGGGCTGATGTGGTGGATTCTGGCGCTGATGGGTTCTCGGGAATTGAGGTAGTGGACGCTGACGTCCATGTATCTGCTGATGCCAAGGGTTGTGTATATGATTCGCCTCCTGTGGCTTCTGTCGGCGGTTCCCCGCAGTGGGGGGTGGTTGCACCTCCAGATGTTGGTGAAGAGGGTGCTGGTGCAGGTCGGGACCTCGTGTTGGTTCTGAGGAAGGATGTTCGGGGAGAGGAGCCCCCTCGGGTGTCCCGTCCGGTGGTTGCTGCGAAGCCCTGTGAGGCTGCCGCGGTTACGAGTGCGCTGCCCGTTGTTTGCGCCAAGAGGAGGAGCCTGTCCCGTTCATCTTAGCCAACGGCGAGGCGTACATGCGACGTCCAACACTGTATATTTTCCTATCATGACCGAGTGGAACCTGTTCCGTGGTGCCCCACGACTGTCTGGGTTCCAGCGTCTAGGGTATTTGTTAGTGGTGTGCCGATTTCGATGCCCGATCCTCGGACGACCCTTCGTCCCCCTATTTCGGAAGCTATTATGGCGATATGGGAGGCGTATTGCACTCTTTTTCCGGCTGCAGAGTGGCCGGAAAAGTATGCGCAGTCCTGATAATCTGGGTACTGTGGTTGTCGGGTGTGTTTTGGATTTTAGTCTGTTATGTGAGGTTTGTTATGTGATGTATATTGTGTGCCCTTCCGGCCGCTGTTTTCTAAATGTCCCTGTTATTTTAGCTATGCCTTTTCATGATCTATGTTTCTTTAAATTGTTGTATGTGTGCTCTTTTGGCTATGCCTTTTCATGATCTATGTTTCTTTCACTTGTTGTATTATGTGCCCTTCTGGCTATGATGTTCGCTCTCTGTTCTTCAATTGTTCTGTTTATATTTTCTTGTTCCTCTCTGCTTATTTTGTGTATTGAGTATTTTGGGTCTCGGTCCTTCAGGCCGGTGTTAGTTTTGCATCTATTTATCCTTGTAATGCTTTTGTTTATACTTTATGCTGCACGTGTTTACCATTTGGCCTGTATTTTCAATACATTTTTGAGTTTGTTATGCTGTGCTGTCGGCCCTTCTGGCTGATGGGTTTTTTCTTTTGTTCTCTGTGTTTTGTACTGTGTTTTTATTGTATTTAATTTGCATGTTTGCATGTAAAAATAAAAATAAAAAAAAAAAAATGTCCATATGTCGAGGTTTTTTGCAGGAAAGAAGGACCAGTTCCAGTCATCATTTGACAGTGTTGTCACTTCCTGGGACTACCTGGCATTTGATTATTGTGGTGTGTTACCAATGTGTATTTTTATACAAGTGTTGTGTTTTCCAGGGCTGTGATAAGTGTAATTATATATACATATGTGACTGACCTGTTTAACGTAGTTTGGTGGATTTGTTGTGAAGTGTGAGTAACGTCGCTGTCGGAGTGACAGTTGACAGCTCCGTCCAGTAATATAATTCACGGGAGTAATTATCGATCCGTGGGATTGTTACTCACTTGCACAAGTTGATCAGGAGTGTGTTATCTCCTTAGTGTTTCACATTAGTGTTTAATAACTGAAGGCTACAGGTGATGTCAGCAGGTACGAAGTGTCAAATTGTAGTGTCACGAAGCCTAGTGGGTTGTTACTGTGGTTGCAGTAATTGTCATTGCAACTGGGTTGCAGAGTGTTGGGCCGTGTTCTAATTAAGTGCTATTAGAGTACCCTGTGTGTGTCATTGCAAAGGGGCTGCAAACTGTTGGGCCGTGATTGTTAATAGTGTTAATTTATCACCGAATGTTATTGCGGTAGTTCAGTTCTACTGGTGTAGAGCACCGAGTGTGCTATTTACTAGTGTTCTGCAGTAATTGTCAATTGCAACCGGATTGTAAATGTTCTTAGATCATCGAGGGTGATTTATTGTGTCATGGGTGAACTCATAATTGGGACGAGTACTTGGTGTTATTATTCTGTATATTTGGTTGTCTTCGAAGTCCAGTATTCAGTGAACGTTGATTGGGAGGACATTTAATGTAACAAACCAAGGGAACACCCATTGCTTATAGAGAAATTGTTCCAAGACAATTTGAATAACGTAAGATAAGTTTGGGTTAATTATTTTCCAAGGAACAGCTGGTTTCGTCAGTCAGAGAACCGAGCCAAGTTTTTTTTTTATTTTTATAAAAGGAATATACAAAGTATAGCACAAGACACAAGACAAGAACATAATAACAAGAACAAAACAATATGAACATAATAACACAATAATAAACACAGGTAAAGAAGAAAACAATACATCACGAGAACCTGGAAACTCCAGGTACACGAGGCTGAATACGAAGGTAAACATAAAAATGGACACACAACAAACACATGTACATAGATAGACACAAAAAACGTACACAGAATAAACCAATACACACACACACAAGAGGCACACAATCACATAAATAACACAAAGCAGAATCACACTGCACACAAAATATACAAGTAACACAAAACAAAGTACGGCCAAAACCCAGGTACATCTACATGACAACCCCAGGAAAAAACCAGAGGCGAACAGCAAAACACCGAGACACACGCACCACAAAAACACTCACACCAGCAATAACATCAATGTATCAACAAAACAGCTGCACCAACCCACACAGGGCAAAACAACGGCCCACGCAGGAGCCAGCAAAGAAGCATACCCCACACACACACACCCCCACACAACAAACCGAACACACAACCACAGGAGCAACCACACACACACCCAGCCCAACCCCCCGAGGAGGCCAACCGGAGGGCCGGGGACCGAAGACAAAAAAGAATTCCACCTCCCAACCCACAACCAACAACCAAAAACCCGACCCACGACCACTCACCCAAAAGCAACCCCACGCACATACCCACCCGTGAACCAACCACAAAACTCGCTCGGAAATGCGCGCTGCACCCACCACCACGTGAACCGCAAACGGCCTCTCAAAAACCCTAGAAGCCTAGTAACCCCATAACCCTCCCTCCGACCCACCCACACACAATACACAAATCAGCAACGAGAAGATATAACGTATTGCGCACCCGGCGCGACCCCCGTGGAAAGGACAAAACAAAAACCTCAAAAAGACCATCCTGGCACCCCGGCCACAAACTCCAACCAACACGTCCCGAAACCAATCAAGCAAGCCCCTCAACCGCTCACAAAAATAAAAGACATGCAACTGTGTCTCTGGGAGGCCACAGTGCACACACGCGTCAGAGGCACGCAAACCCAGCATGCACAACCGCGCATTTGTCGCCAACGACAAATGCAAGAACCGAAACAACAATTCCCGCTGTTGCTGTGCCAGAAACCGAGCCCCCAACGTCGCCCACACATCCCCCCAATCCCAAGAGAGCCTAGCCAAGTAGCCCCTTCAGGCGAAGTTAGACAAGTTGTAGGAATTCCGGGAGGGCTGAAGTCTTGCATTTAAGTCCTGTCTGTTGCATACTATCTGTCAATTGAACAGGTAATAAGGGTTCACGGAAGTAAAGGTAATTAACTCCGATCAGGTTTGATCTACTCACACGAAGGCAACATTGTTTCATTAACGTAACGTTGGTTATTAGTATCTGTCAGAGGACAGGTAATTTGATTGACTCTTGGGAGAGTAAAGTCATTGTTAAGTAACGTAGACATGATGATTAGTTATCAGTCCGTGGACAGTGAACTAGTCACCTGAGTTCATCAGGGTATGGAAGGCCCTTGAGGGAATTTATATCACTGATGTCATAACTGCTGAGCCAGTGTGAAAGGTGACGTAGTTTTGTATTAACTTATTATTGATCTTCGGGATAGTAATTCATTGCTCGAGGGTAGTCAAGGGTGATTGCCGTTCTCTTAGCACTTTGGACATAGAATTGTAGTAAACAATCGAAGGGGCGATAGTAACCGATAACGTTTTCTTGCGTTGGGATTAATCAGCTGTCTGTAGTACAGGGATTAATGGGGGATTTCTCACTGAACGCTCGACGGGTAGTGTTTGTATAATTCCGAGTTACTAGTGACAATTGTGCAATTTAATATGTCTGTGGGAGACAAGATTTAGTTAACGTTAGTGTTACTTTAATATTAACGTAATCAATTAGTCATTGATTGTTGATCATCCGAAGGACGAAGTGGTAAGGTAAGAATTTAATTCAGGAGGGTTGCTGGAGTTACCAGTAACTCCATTAGTCATTGTAATGTCATTGATAGGTTACTAGTTTGATTGTATTGCATCTGCTATTGCAGAGGAGGGCTGCAAGAAGCGTAAAGTAACTGGAGGAGGTTACTGGAGGTACGTGTCTCCTAACCTACCTAATTGTTATTGCATTAGTGATTATAGATTAGTATGTTTTGCTTGATTCATTCCTCTGTGAACACTCAGTATGTTAAAGTTAGTTCATTTATGCAGCACAACGTGATTGCAGGAAGGAACCTGTAGTCATACTCGTGGCTGGTGTCTAGTTTTTGTAAAGGTGTCACAGGAAGAATTTCGAGTAACGTCATTGATATTTTTCGTTGTTGTAGTAGTTAGTACTTTGTTGAATAAACTGTGTTGTTATGTTGAACGCTGTCTTTAATTACAGCCACACATGTTATTGATTTACATTTGTTCTGCAATGTTGCCTGAAATTATTATTGCTATGCATTTGAAACTACCTCATGAGCTCAGAGCTGCATTCATAGCACCACACAACAAATAATACGTTGTGAGAACCCGTGACCGACTCGTTAGATTCGCTCCAGCGAATGACGAAGGTCGACGGCCTAAGTGATAAGGATTTCATACTTACGAGGTCTCGGCGTTGGCTCGCGCCTAGTCAATTGTTCTATGGTCTCTAGAGTGGGGAATGAGCTGCTTACTGCACGTAGAGTGTTAGCTAAGCAGATACTTCCACAAGAGGCCAGCTACACTTTCAGTTTGAAGTTGACGGATTTAATACTAGAATATCATGACAGAAAAAAATCTCACAATGGAGATAAAAGGCACGAGTACACACCATTTCTTGATATAACAAATGCCTTTGGTATTGCTAATAGGGAAGTGATTTTGTATGAATTAGCAAGAATGAGTATATGTGGGCAATTATTAACAAATACGGGGCAATCTTACCAACCGGAAGTCCTCTGAACAGTTCCAAGGCTACGTGAGTGAAACTAAATTAATGCAACTAGGCACCCCACAAGGAGGAGTACTAAGTCTTACCTTGTTTAATGTTCTAATTAATGTTTTACTAAAATGAATCCCAACTAATCTGGCAAACGTCACTTTCAGCAATGCAGATGACATCCTTGTACACACTAAAGCCCACCGTGAAAGCAAAAAATCTTAAATTGTATACATACAGCTTGTGAGAGCTGTTGATCTTGTAATCAACGTTGCTTAATTAAGGTATTTAACAAACAAATTGGCAATCGCAAAAGTGGACCACGGAAAATTTAGATAGATAACCTACCAATTGACTATGTATCTTCTTTCAAATACTTTGGTGTCTCTGTCCCTTGTACCTCAACTGCAGTCAATAAGATACATCAACAATGTAGAGACAGACTCAAGGCTCTCAGAACTGTAGTGGGATACAGCCCTAAATATGGTGTTAATATTAGAATAGCAAAAATTATGTACTTAGCATATATAAGATCTCTGATAGACTATCATGCACCAGCTTTGGTCCTGCAAAATGGCAAAAGTATTGAGAGGCTAGAAAAGTGCAAAATGAAACACTCAGAATTTTACTCGGCTGTCCTATAACTACCAAAGTTCTCAATATGCAGAAAGAATTAAATATACCTGGCATTCAAGATAGAATATTTGAAATCAATCTTATGATGGGCCTAAGCTTCTGCGTGATAACAAAAGCAACATTGAATCAGTTGAACTGTTAGAACACATACGTAATGGAACCAGCGAGTCTAAATGGATTCAAAGAACAGCCACTCATATTAAAATGATGGGACTGCACGATGTATATACAGATGAAAGAGTACAGCACTTCTTCCACCCTAGCAGATAGTACCTTTTGACATCCTGACCCCTGCATACCCCACCAAGAAACTAATCACGAACAACCCTCATGCTCAGCTTGCTGCTAAATTAAGTACCATGGAACACATTCACAATATACAAGCTGAAAACAATATGGCACAGACCATATACACTGACGGATCACTCAATACAGCTACAGAGAGGGCAGGAAGTGCTGTTATTGCTCATCAGCCCGATGGCTGCAAAAATCAAATAATATAAGAATTAGTAACTTGGCATCCACAATGCAAGCTGGTTTTTTTTTTTTTTTACATGCAAGCATGCAAGTAAAGGACAATAAATACAATAAAACATGCGAAATATAACATAACAAAACAAGAAACCACCGGCCAGAAGGACCGACAGCCCAGTACAACAAGTATCAACAGTAGAAGACAACAATATATACAGGAGAAACACACATCAAGATACAAAACAAAAACAATGACAAACAGGCAAACAACGCAAACAAAACAATAACACATAGGAATAATAGAAAATATTATAACATTTACAGAACAAAACCAACAAAACCACCGGCCTGAAGGACCGGCAGCACAGTACAACAAAATACAAAAGACAAGAAATGCATGAGAAACACAGCAAAATACAATTAAGCAAGCATAGAAACATCATAAAATAATACAAACATACTCGCCGGCCAGAAGGACCGACAAGCACAACAGGTGGTACAACATAAAAAATAACAAGAAACCACAAACGCACAACATTGGTATAAAGAAAAACTCGTAAAACAATTAAAACATTAATAACACTAGGGCAAAAGCATAACAACTACAAAAACAAAACCACCCATACCAAATCAATTGCCTCGCAACAAATACAGGGAGAGGCACGGGCACAAACGATAAGAAGGTAAACAAAACAGCCAAGAAGGGCACACACCACGACAAAAACACAGGAAATCAACGGGCATACTTGCCCGGGAACAAGTCCCGCGGGAACCGTACTTGGAACGCTTCCCAGATCAACCACAGCAAAAGTTTGTGAGATGCACTGGGGACACCATGGCATCCGGAACCCAGGCAACAAACACCCGCAAACAGGGAACCCACACAGTATCACACCTGAGGCCAGTAGCAGCCACTCTACCCCAAATCAAGGGAACCTCCCCACCCAGAAAGTCTGCCGTGCCTTCATACAGCTTCATCCCTGCAATCTCTCTCCAGTGACTCGTCGGCATCACAGACGCCGGCAACACGTCCCCCAGGTCACCAATGTGCCACCTCACAGGAATGGACCGGCCATAGGGCACCACCACAGGGACCCCAGCAGCTACAGGCACACCACCAGACAACTGCAGAGAACCCTGGCGGTGCGTATCCTTCCGCAAGGTCACTACCAGGTCACGCCCAGCACCATCATCCACACCATCCGGGCAGCGGAAGCCACCACTCCCCACCTTGGAGAGGCCACCGGCAAAGAAGGAACAGAAGGTACACCCGCGACACAGACACCAGTACCAGCAGGCACATGTATATCCACCTCCACAAGCCTCGGACCCAACGACACATCCTGGTCCACACCATCGCCACCCGAAGACTCACAGTCACTGTAGTCCCCAACCTCGGCCCAGGCAGACGACGAACGCCTGGAGCGTAGGGGCACCGGCCGGAGATCGTCAGAGCCGGAAGCAGACCCAGAAACACGGGCACCACCAGCCGGACGAACTTACGCCCGACGCAGAGCTGCAGCAGTCTCCACCACAGGGGGAACCGGACCACACACAGCAGGAGGCTCCACAGCCACCCCAGCACCCAGCACAGTAGGGACCCGTGGCGAGGATGCAGGGCCAGGTCCAGCAGCCGAAGACGAGGAAGCAGATGACGACGCCCCACAGGGAGTACCAGGAAGACCCACGGGAGCAGCAGTTCCAGATACAGGAGCAGGAGTAACATCCGACGGCACCGCAGCAGCCGGAGGAGGGCCGGCGACAACAGGGGGCACAACGGGCGACGCTGGGCGACCCTCAGCAGAGAACGGGACGCTCATCTCCTCACCCCTGGGGTCCTCCTCCAGAGGGAGCGGCGGGAAATCCTCTTCTCGGAACAAATATATGGGAGCGACTGGATCAGCCTGATGCCCCAACACTCCACACCGGAAACAAGTACGGGGTTGTCGGGCATAAAACACCCGCACATAGTACCCTAACAGCCGGACAGATGACGGAAAGTCCGACCTCAGCCACATCCCGAGAGTCCGAATGTTGGTCTTCACACCCGAATACTTGCCAGACGAAAGCGAATTCATCCGCACATTGATGACGGAGCCGTACCTCTGGAAGAATCGCCGGAGGAGAGTCTCAGGAAACTCCATGGGGCGCCATGTACACTGACATACGTCACAGCGCCACTACGGTGCGAAATGGTCACAGACCATTCCTGCCTTCCTTCAGCTGCAAAGTACGCCCCTCGTACCTCCGTAGAAAATCACGATACACCGCCTCACCCACAAACTTGATGATGACACGGTGAGCAGTGACCAGCTCAACACCATACACATCCTGAAACGGGACTCGGAGCATGTCACACAATACCAAGTCGTCTACTAGCGGGTAACCAGCACGGCAAGTAAACTCCAATCCGACGGAGTTTAACCGCACGACAGCTGGAATAGGGCCGCCCATCGCAAAACACGCCACGTCCCCACCACCAGGAACAGCAGGGAGGCATGCAAGCTAAGTTGGTAGCAATACTGGTAGCACTCGAATTTATTTACAACACTGAAGTAGACAGCTTATTGTTTTCCTACTCCCTTTCCTCACTAATAGTAATAAATAGTTTGGAATTAAGTAATAACGTGCTTGTCTCAGAAGCCAGACATAGATATATAAGCATACCTAACAAGGGGATAAATATAAAGATATTGTGGATTTCTTTTCACATTGACCTGAAGTAACATAATAAAGTTGACACCCTTGCTAAGTTTGTTGTAAATAAAGACATTATCGAACGGGATCTTGAGTTATCAAATTGGTCCCTTAAAAGTGCCATTAGATGAGAACTCCTGGATGAATTTGAAGAAAGTAGAACAGTGCAAACTGGAACTAACATGTCAATTGTTTATCACAGTGAAATGTGTCAAGTAAAACACGTGTATTGTTTGAGCAAGTAACAAACATTTGCAAACAAGTAAACAAAATCAGCAGACTAACAGACGTTGTCACAGCTCGAATAAGACTTGGCTACAAGTATCTCTGGCAGTTCGGCTTGTATAGGGATCTAGATGAAGTAAAGTGTAAAGTGTGTGGACAAAGACAGGGATACACACTCGAACACTATATCTTGGATTGTAGTAAAGTTGAGCCATTTAGAGATAAATCTAAGCTCACATTGCATGATATGGACCTATCTTATTACTAAGGATAAAATACCTGAAATTCTTGCACTGTATCCATATTACGCTCCCAGTAGAAACGATATATGAGATTAAGGAACAAGTAGTGTATTATAAAGAGTAATAATAAACAGCAGCTCCCCTATGACTGTATTATCTCCAGTGCCTAAACAATTATGTATTAGCGACAAGACCTACCATTAATGTATAATGACACTGTAAATATATAGTTCTTGAAATAGAACATTCTCTGTAACTAACTGACACTTTAATTATAAGGTGTGAAGGATAGGTGAAATCGTTTCTGTAATAATATCCGTTGAGGTCTGATAAAGAGCATTTGTGCCCTCTGTAATTGTTTTTTTGCGCTATCACTCACAGGATGAGTATGGGGTGCACAATAAACTAGCTGCCTCTGGCAGCAACAATCAAAAAAATCACAGCGCAGCTGGGTTATGTTTTTTGGCGACCTTAATACCCTTCACGTGGTTGATAGGTCAAACACCAAATGAATACCTGGAGAACGATAAAACATTAAAGACATTAAATATGGACCTTAGAATCTGCCCCTGTTTCAATGTCTTAGAGACCTCGCTGACTCGCGCCTATATAAAAAGTCTGAGGCTCGCTCTAGACCAATTCTTATAAACTCCAACTTTCTCCCTAAACATATACATGAAAGGTTTCATAATCCAGTCAAAAACGACCGTATTTATTTGAGCTACATAATAAGTTCGTGGCAGAAGCTCTTGGTCAGGAGAGCTGCCCAGTTGAATCACAGGATCAGAGTTCACATAGAGTGAGGCTCGGCCCAGCTGCTCTGGTTAAAATAACACAGGTGTTGTGCTGGTAATAAGATTAGCTGAACCGTCCGCGTAAGCCTATCAGAGGAAGTGGGAGTCCAGGGTAGAGAAGCACAGCGTTCCAGCAGCTGGCGGGGCTCCCGGCTTTAGTACTCTGCCAGCTGTAGAAAGCCCACTCGGGCGCTACCATCAGAGAGAGATGATACAAAATTCCGGAAGTCAGCAAAAACACTGAGACGTTATTGTTGTTTTAGATTTAGCTACGTTGAACAAAATTTTATTTAGCTTCGTTGAACAAAATTAGATTCACTTACATGGAACAAAATTAGACTCACTTACATGGAACAAAAGTAGATTCAGCTAAGTGGGACAAACGTAGATTCAGATACGTGGAACAAAAGTAGATCCAGCTGCGTGGAACAAATGGCCCAAGTAGCACGGGATATTGTGCAACCCGTCCTCGCAAATTCGTATAGTCAATATTGACTTATTAAATACGTGCATAGGTGATATACTAAACATAATAGATACCCTTAAAAAGCGTCATAGAAAACACCGACCTTACCTAACCTTGTTACTATGTTAAGATAAGCATCTTATTGCTTCGTAACTACAATTATTACTTAACTTATACCTATAATAGGTTTAGTAACAATATTACTTAACCTATTATTACTTAATTGTATTCTGAACAAGTGCTACCAATAGATGAAGATGAGAACTGGAATATATTTTGTTATTTTATGTCATGTGTTATGCATAGGGAGGTGAAATTATTAAAACAGCCTGGAAACATTTCCATAAGTAATATTATTTATTAATAACATATGTCTACAGGAAAGACTGCTACCAAAAATACTAATATATATATATATATATATATATATATATATATATATATATATATATATATATATATATATATATGTCGTACCTAGTAGCCAGAACGCACTTCTCAGCCTACTATGCAAGGCCCGATTTGCCTAATAAGCCAAGTTTTCATGAATTAATTATTTTTCGACTACCTAACCTACCTAACCTAACCTAACCTAACTTTCTTGGCTACCTAACCCAACCAAACATATAAAGATAGGTTAGGTTAGGTTAGGTAGGGTTGGTTAGGTTCGGTCATATAACTACGTTAATTTTAACTTCAATAAAAAAAAAATTGACCTCATACATAATGAAATAGGTAGCTTTATCATTTCATAAGAAAAAAATTAGAGAAAATATATTAATTCATGAAAACTTGGCTTATTAGGCAAATCTGGCCTTGCATAGTAGGCTGAGAAGTGCCTTCTGGCTACTAGGTACGACATATTTGTGCGTTGATACCAAGACCCAAGTGCGTTGTGCATAGGGAGGTGAAATTATTAAAACAGCCTGGAAACATTTTCCATAAGTAATATGCATTGTGCGTCCCAGACCAAGTGCGTTGGCCCGGAAAGTGGAGTTGGAGATCCTGTTGGACGACATATTTGACCTCGAAGCACAAAAGAAGGTCACCACCAAAGACACCTTACAAGCTGAACTTATTGCAGAAGGAGGAAAGA
Source organism: Procambarus virginalis (assembly GCA_020271785.1). Classification (NCBI taxonomy): domain Eukaryota; kingdom Metazoa; phylum Arthropoda; class Malacostraca; order Decapoda; family Cambaridae; genus Procambarus; species Procambarus virginalis. Next base: position 16,818 of record WNGS01009056.1, read on the forward strand.
ATCGAGGCAACTACAGAAGTACCATACTGACCCCCGAGCTCAAAGCGGCAGCTAAGAGCCTTCGTGAGAACAAGGAGATAGTTGTCAGGAGAGGTGACAAGTCGCCAATAACGTCATCTTAAGAAAGAGAATATCTGGCGAAATGAACAGCATACTCTCTGACCAAACTAAATTCCAAAGAGTAACGAAGTACACTACAGCCGAATTGAAAACAAAGGTCAACAAGTTGATTGAAACTGTGAATGCCAGAAATCCGGACTCCACCTGCCAAAGATTATTGGAGAATATAAACCTGGATATGCGTATGGAAACGTCAAGACGCATAAGCCTGGAAACCCACTTCGGCCAATTATCAGCCAGATACCCACACCAAAGTTTGCCAGATTGGTGCCCTGGGAACAGTTTTAGTCACCTCATTCTCTCACACTGATGTCCTGGGACAGTTTGGTCACCTCATTCTCTCACACTGATGCCCTGCGACAGTTTGGTCACCTCATTCTCTCATACTGATACCCTGGAAGCAATTTGGTCACCTCATTCTCTCACACTGATTCCCTGGGACAGTTTGGTCACTCTCATACTCTCATAATGATTCCCTGGGACAGTTTGGTCACCTCAATACTCTCATAATGATGCCCTGCGACTGTTTGGTCACCTCATACTCTCATACTAATGCCCTGGGACAGTTTGGTCACCTCATTCTCTCATATTGAGTTTTGAGTCGTATCAAGTTATGTCTGCAGACTTGAAACTTAATACTAGACTGGTGACTTCAAATCTTAATATTTTCCTTCGCAGAAGGAAGCATGATCAACTGAAAAACTTTTCAGGCGAATTCCTACTCCACATTGAGGGAGACGTGTTGAGATTTCGCTCATATTTCGGGGGTCGCGGTAAATGAAGGACTCGACCTTCAGAGCGCCCAGCTAAACTGGCCATCACTCTGATCACTCGGGAATTAATGGTTGTTTGGCGCCTAAATGCGCGTTCGTCAGGTGTGCTAATGGAGCCAATAACGTGGACCTTGAAGAAGAGAGGAGATGGTACAGGACCGACCCGTGGGAAGGGAAGGAAGGGAATGTTGATGAAGAGTTGGAAGGCTCAGGGACGCGTACACACACACACACACGCCGAGCGTGCACACACACAACACCACCCACACGTAACCCACGTATATATATATACGTGTGTATATATATACATATATATACGTGTGTATATATCTGGTATACTTTGTATACCACATATGTCCAGCCAATCCTGGAGTATGCAGCCCCAGCATGGAAGTCCATATCTAGTCAAGGATAAGACTAAACTGGGAAAAGGTCTTCAAAGGTTTTGCCACCAGACTAGTGCCCGAAGCTGAGAGGTATGAGCTACGAGTGAGAGACTACGGGAATTAAACTCACTTCGCTGGCAGACAGAAGAGTTAGGGGGGACATGACTCACCACATTAAGATTCTGAAGGGAATTGATAGGGTATATAAAGACAGGCTATTTAACACAAGGGGCACATGCACAAGGGGACACAGGTGGGAACTGAGTGCCCAAATGAGCCACAGAGATATGGAAAATAACTTTTTTAGTGTCAGAGTGGCTGCCAAAATGGAAGGTATTGGATAGTGATGTGGTGGAGGCCTGACTCCTACACCGCTTCAAGTGTAGATATATAGAGCCCAATAGGCTGAGGAATCTGGTACACCAGTTGATTGACAGTTAGAGGGCGGGACAAAGAGCCAAAGCTCAACCCCCGCAAGCACAATTAGGTGAGTACAATTAAGGTGAGTACACTTGGCCGCACACATACACACACACACATAACTGGAGTACGCAATCCTGGAGTACGCAATCCTGGATGTACGCAGCCCCAGCAATCCTGGAGTACGCAGCCACAGCATGGAGCCCGTACCTTTGTTCAAGCACAAGGACGAAGCTGGAAAAAAGTCCAAAGGTAATGCCACTAGACTAGTCCCAGAAACAAGAGGCATGAGTTACGAGAAAGGCTGCGGGAAATGCACCTTACGACATGGAGACAGAAGAGTAAGGGGGAGATATGATCACAAACCTACAAAATCCTCAGAGGAATCGACCGGGGTAGACACGGACAAACTATTCAACCAACTGGTGGGGACGCGAACAAGGGGACACAGAGGTGGAAACTGAGTACCCACATGAGGCCACAGAGGACGTTAGAAGGAACTTTTTCAGTGTCAGAGTAGGTAACGGATGGAATGCAGTTAGGCAGTGATCTGGTGGAGGCTGACTCTCCATACACAGTTTCAAGTGTACGAATGATAGAGCCCAGTAGGCTCAGGAAATCTGTACACCAGTTGATTCACAGTTGAGAGGCGGGACCAAAGAGCCAAGCTTCAACCCCCGCAAGCACAAATAGGTGAGGTACAAATAGGTGAGTACACACACACACACACCACACACCACACACACACACATCACACACACGCACACACAACACAGTTCTTTGATCAGCTTTGATCGTGAGGCAGGACGGTGTACGGGGGCGGGTCCGCATATACCCGAGGGTTGTTCAGGAAGGTCAAGGGAGGGGCTGTGTGTGTACTTTGCAGTGAGAATCGGGACAGTGTAAATTGAACAGTGACATTGTAATGCAGCACATTGATCCACATCTCGTGGTGAATTATGTTAGTGAATTTAGAGAAGATAGCTAGTGAGATCGACTTCCTTGAAGTTGAGTGACCTGGTTGAGGCAAGCAGCACAGCAGCGCATCAGCTGGGACCCCACTTGGAAGACCCTGAAGACCTCACAGGATTACCGACCGTCCGCCGTGTATGTTAGCCTAGAGTGCTTGTGGGGGCTGGCTGGTAAGTGTCCCTCATAAGTCTCCAAAAGTGTGCAAGGTTTATATAATATCATATCATAGACACTATGCATTCCATTCAATAATACAGTCGTATTAATACAATCGTGGTAGACAGGTATCAGGGACAGCAACTGTGAGCGCACTGGGAACCCAGATAAGCCGCTAATTCCCCCCCCCCCCCCCGCCGTACTCTGCAGACTACACCTCACCCACTCTTAACTCCCCATCTCACTATCCACAACACACTCCCCCCCCAACCACTCCACTCTCCCAAAACACTCCCCCCCCAGCCCCCCACTCTCACACTAGGACTTTGCCTCTCTCCTCTCTCCTCTCTCTCCTCTCCTCTCTTCTCTCCTCTCCTCCCTCTCTTCTCTCCATCTCACTCTTCTCTCTCTCTTGCTCCCGTCTGCTCCTCTCTCTCTGCTCTCTCTCGCTCTCCATTCTCTCTCTCTTGCTTCTCTTCTCTCCTTTTGACAGGGGCAAAATAGCAGGTGGACGCAACAGGGACACGGGCAACAGCCAGAGTGACCATACGAGGGACCTGCCTAACCCAAGTTCTGCAGGAATTCAAGAGGGAGATGCAGGAAATGAGGATTACAATTAACAACCTTCAATGTGAGCTGACATCAGCAAGGGATGAGATCAAATACCTCACAGAGAAGAATAAAGAGACCGAACATCAGACTATCATCCAACGGGAGGGTGGGAATGTTACATTGGAAAGGTAATGCCTCCATAACTGAAACATTTGGACATACTGAAAAAGAGCTTAGAAGCTATGGACACAGTGAGGGAGGTAGCCAAGCAAGCAGCACCTCACAGGCAGCAGCAAGGTGCACCACTCAGATGCTGGAAAGAAAAAGATCAGTGGTAGTTGTTGGCATCAAAGAAGAACAGGAGGATCCAACAGGCAAGAATGGAATAGCAAGGATACAGAGGCAGTACAGGGGCTACTGAAGGGGTAACAGATGGAAGGGGCTGAAAGAAACATTGAGGAGGGTTTCAGGTTGGGCTGGTACAACAAGGACAGAAACCGACTTGTAAAGGTGGTGTTTACAAACGATACCACGAAGGCGAATATTCCCGAAAGGAAGAGTCGACTGCAGCATGTGGAGGGATACAAGGAAAGTATTCCTGCAGAGGGACCAGGACGAAGGAGGAGAGAGCAGGGCAGCACAGGCAAGGAGAGGGAAGCGCAGGGAGAGAGGGGCAAAACAGGAAATCACAGCCCCCAACACAACAGTCCTAGAGACACGAGGCCGAACCCAAAACCAGCATCCCAGCAACACCAGAGGGGAGGGCCACACCACCACCCCCTTTGCATAGAAACCTCCCTTCCCCAACCCTACCTGCCCCCACCCAACCCTCCCTCCCCCCCACCCATTCTTACCCTGTCACCCCTTCCCCCATTCCCATCATGTCCCCCCTCCCAGGCTTTCCTTCCCCCTCCCCCTTCATCCCATACCCTCCCTATCCCTCCTCCCCCTCACCTCCGTATCCTCCATGTCCCCCCTATCTCCTTAACCCACACCCTACCGTCCCCCCTTCCCTGAAACCCCCACCCCTCACCCCAAACTCCTCTGAGACCCTGCAAACCATCTCAGCAGATTCTCTTCACCCACAAAAAGGCTTCCCACACCAGCAGAATGCTCGCAAAGAAAGGAACAAGAAAATGAACTGAAGAAAATGAGCTTCAAGGCAATGTACACTAAAATAGATGGGATTACAAATAAAAACAAGTGAACGCGGAGATTGGGCACGAGAGAAAAACCCAGACATAATAGCACTCACAGAAACAAAGCTAACAAACACCATAACAAACGGCAGTGTTTCCACGAGGCTACTATGTAGTGAGGAAAGAGGGAGAGAAGGGAGAGGAGGAGGTGGTGTAGCCTTTGCTACTAAGAGAAGGTTGGAGTTGCGAAGAGATGGTAATTCCGAACTGTGGAAGGTTTCAGTGACTACATATCAGGCCCATAGCAACTGGAGGACAGAAAATTATAGTAGTAGTCATATATAACCCCCCACCGAATGACAGAAAGACCCAGATCAGGAATGTATGATAGAAACAACTTGGCCTATTATCAATATAATAGAGAGAGCAGAGCTTCTGTGACTAGCAGGAACGGATCCAAGCTACTAATCATGGGAGACTTCACACCATGGAAAGAAAGATTGGGGGAACAGAGACCTCACATGGAGGTCCAGATCACATGGAGAGCTAAGCGTGCCTGAGTATATGGCAACAATGTAGACTTTGCTATGTCCAACACTTCAAGGGACCGCAACAAAGCGATGGAGGAGGGGATGAACCAGCCCTCTTGATCTGCATATTACCCTAAATGAGTCGGATATTAAGGAGATGTTAAGTTGGAAGCTCCCTTTGGAATGAGTGATCATAGTGTTATGAGCGTTGAGTACGTGGGTCGAGCTAGGAATTATCACCCCAAAAGAATGGGAACCCAAGGGCTCGAGCAACCAAAAGGGAAACTCATTGCGGAGATGAATAAATTCTATCGGAATCATACATTGGCGACGCCAAGAACGTCCGAACCCAGTCTCGTTCCAAGACATAGATAGGACTATGTCACCCTAAAATGTCCGCGAGGCTGGGTGAAGCAGGTTGTCCCGTTGCCCAACAGGAGAAAAACAGAGACGTCAATAGGAGAATCCTGATGGCTTTAACAGGGAATGTAATGAAAGCCAAAGGAGTCTGAACAGAAAGGGCTAGGGGAACTTCCGTTAATAACAGAACACCAGGTAAGTTAGAGACGAGAGCTACCAGAGAACCAGGAACGAGTATGTTAGTGTGAGAAGATGCAGTCTGAGAAAAGGTAGTGAAATGATATAGCTAATAAAGCCAAAGACGGAACCAAACAGCTACTACAAAGACTACATACAGGCGGAACGCACACCAACAGTGAAGGAACAGGTGATGAAACTTAGGGTGGGCGTCGAGGACAGGTACACACGAGACTGATAAGAGAGGTGATTGTGAAGAAGCTCAACAAAAGGTTCCGGCCGAGGTCTTTACCATATACGAACAGATGGAGGAAGTCACGGCCGCTAGGTAGAGGATTGGCAGCAAAACCAGGTGACACCTTGGAACGGTTCGAAATTACACGAGATGAGGTCAAGAGCACTTATTGGAGCTGGATGTGAGAACAAAGCTGTGGGCCTGGATGAATTCTCACATGAGGTATGACAAGTAGTGTGCAGGAAGCACTTTGCTTGCACTCTCCATAGATGTATAGTAGGTCCACTGGAAACGGTAGGACGACCTTACCAGAATATGGAAAGACTCGCGTAATGTAGTACCAAATATTTAAACACAGGTGCTGAAGTCAGACAAGAGGCACCTGAACTACAGGCACATAGTTCCTAACTGATCACCATGTACAAGGTGATGAGAAGATCGTGAGAAAAAAACTATGGTAACACATCTGGAGAGAAGAGAGTTCATGACAACCCGCTAAACTGGGTTCGGAGTGGGAGGGTAAATCTTGCCTTACATGGCTGGATAGAATTCTACGACAGTCGGTGAAAAAGATCTAGAGCAAAGAAAGCACTGAAGGCATGGGCGACCTGCATTTTTGGACTGTCGGAAAGCCTTTGACATGTACCCCTAAGAGGCTGTGAATGACAAGCTTGAGAAACAGGCACGGAGTAACTTGGTAGGGCGCTCCAGTTGATAAAGGAGCAAGTACCTATAGCAATATGGAAGCCGAGCATTCAGGTGAGGGATGTGGAGCATCTCAGAATGGCGTGAATGTCACCAGTGGATGTCCCAGCAGGGCACTTGTGCTTGGGGACCATATCCATGTTCCTATATACGTAATGTAGTCTCCAGAGGGTTATAGCTGCATTCCTCGTCAGATGTTTTGCTGACGGTACGCCAAATTATGGAGAAGGATTAAAAGAGAAGAGGACATTTGACGGCTTCAAGAAGACCTGGACAAGCCTGCAACAGGATATGGTCGAACACATGCCTGTGTAGGGTTAACCAAGCAAATGTAATGTAATGAGATAGGGGGGTAGGAAGCAGGAGACCAGATACATAGGTATCACTTGGTGGGCATGAATACTTCAAGAGTCAAGAGAGAGAGGAAAGACCTGGGGGTGACTCACACTGCAGACCTGTGTCCCCCTGACGTTCTCTACTAAAGAGGATAACATCAGCAGCATATGCC
>WNGS01009056.1:27723-40565 GCA_020271785.1 Procambarus virginalis
TTGCCAGGTTGGCTAACATAAGAACGGCCTTTAGAAACTTGTGTAAGGAATTTTCAGAACATTATATACCACATATGTCAGACCAATCCTGGAGTATGCGGCTCCAGCATGGAGTCCATATCTAGTCAAGCATAAACTAAACTGGAGAAAGGTTCAAAGGTTTGCCACCAGACTAGTACCCGAGCTGAGAGGTATGAGCTACGAGGAGAGACTACGGGAATTGAACCTCACTTCGTTGGAAGACAGAAGAGTTAGGGGGGACATGATCACCACTTCAAGATTCTCAGGGGAATCGACAGGGTTGATAAAGACAGGCTGTTTAACACAAGGGGCACACACAAGGGGACACAGGTGGAAACTGAGTGCCCAAATGAGCCACAGAGATATTAGAAAGAACTTTTTTAGTGTCAGAGTGGTTGACAAATGGAATGCATTAGGAAGCGATGTGGTGGAGGCTGACTCCATACACAGTTTCAAGTGTAGATATGATAGAGCCCAATAGGCTCAGGAATCTGTACACCTGTTGATTGACGGTTGAGAGGCAGGACCAAAGAGCCAGAGCTCAACCCCTGCAAACAGAACTAGGTGAGTACAACTAGGTGAGTACACACACACACGCGAGGAGAACAACTGGACCACTATTTCATCTGGAGAAACAGCTTTTGTCAGCACAGATGGAGGAAGTTACACAGGGAATACAACAGTACAAGATGGATATGTAACTCACCTATGCACAAATGACCAAGGAGAAGGAAAAAATTGAAGAAGCAGTAAAGGAAGCTAAACACTGCAGCAACCAGGATAAAACAAACATTAGGCTGGAAGTGAGAAAGGATTTGGCATCTAACCCGAAATTGGTGCAAAACACAGTTGATCGGAGTAAGTCCGATCATCTAGGTCAGAAAGAGCTGTAGAAGAAGCGAAAGTAGTAGATAAAATTGTTGGCCTCGGGTTACTACCATAGAGAATGTGTTCAACTACAGGAGAATAGGCAGATATGTAAAAGGGAAGGATCGACCTCTGAGGCTCACCCTAAACGGTGCCAAACAGATGGAAGAAGTACTAAGGAATGATAGAAAATTACAAAGTGATGAGAATGGGAAACTGTGGTCGTTAAGACGAGATCTTTCAGGAGAAGACAGAGAGAAGCTGAAACTGAACCTCGTAGAGACAAAACGTCTAAATGAAAGCAGAAACGAGGAAGAAATCAATTCTTTTTTCTACAAAGCGATAGGGGTAGGCAGACCAGTAAAGTGGTACAAAAAGGCAAACCAACAAAGTTGCTAGAGAGAGGGGTAGGGAAAAATAAGAAGGGGAACATGTTCTTGAAAATAGTATACACCAATGTAGATGGAGTGAGATCGAAGATACTGTGGAGTTAAGTGATGTAATACAGCTGCAGACACCAGACATTGTTGCACTCACTGAAACAAAACTTGAAGATGTTATTTTAAATGAGGTCATATTCCCAAGGGGCTACTCAATTTGCAGACGGAACAGAAAAATTAGGAAAGGCGGTGGCGTTGCTGTGCTGGTGAAAGAACACCTAAAGGTGATGGAAATAATGACTGCTAATCCACGAGAAGTTGACGTAATAACACTATAGATCTGCCATGCAGATGATAAACTAATGATCAATAATGCATATAGTCCACCGCCAAGCAATGCATGGACAAAGGAGGAGCTAGATAGTAGACGAGAAGGTCTTATAACAATAATGAGAGAGATTATAGCAAGAGCGGATAAAGATAGATCACGACTGTTGATAGTCAGCGACTTCAACTTGAGATCCATAGACTGGGAAGCATATGAAGCTTAAATAGAAGATTTTTGTACCTGAAGATTTGTAGACCTCATCCTGGAAACATTCTTGTATCAACATGTTAAAAAAGCTACGAGGCTGAGGGAAGGGGACGTTCCCTCTATGCTAGATTTGATATTTACCAAGAAGGAGGAAGAGATATTTGACATTCAGTACCTTCCTCCCTTGGGTAAAAGTGACCATGTCTTTTTGGAATAAAGTATGCAATGTATTATAATCTGGAAGAAAATAAGGAGGTTGAAGCAGTTGAAAAACCTGACTTCAGGAGATGACACTATGGCGACCTTAGAAATTTTTTAGTGAGTATAACTGGACAGACTTGTTGCTAGGCAACGAAGTAAATGAGATGTATGTCAAGTTTTGTGAAATATATAATAAAGGCACAACAAAAATTATACCAAAGCAGAGATGCAGAACTAGGAAACAGGATTGGTTCGACAGAAATTACGAGAGGACCAGAGACCAAAAGACTCAAAAATGGAACCAATATAGGAAGAGGCCAAACCCCCAAACATACCAGCGATACAAAGATGCGAGAAACAACTACACGGCAGTGAGGAGAGAGGCAGAAAGAAATTTTGAAAATGGGATTGCAGACAAATGTAAAACAGAACCAGGTCTATTCTATAAATTCATAAACAACAAATTGCAGGGAAAGGATAATATTCAGAGGTTGAAAATGGGAAATAGATTCACGAAAAATGAAAAAGAAATGTGTGAAACATTAAACGAAAAGTTCCAACGTGTGTTTGTACAAAATGAAATCTTCAGGGAACCAGACACAATAAGAATTCCAGAGAACAACATAGGGCACATAGAGGTGTCTAGAGACGAAGTGGAAAAAATGCTCAAGGAGCTAAGTAAGAACAAAGCAATTAGTCAAGATGGAGTTTCACCATGGGTTCTGAGAGAATGTGCACCTGAGCTCAGGTTGGCTAACCCTTTCAACTCCCCCTTCAACTGATTTTTCAGGCATCCCTGTTTACAGGAGCTGTAGCTGATGTGTGAAAAAATTCTAGCATCTTTCCAATCTACAAACGTGGCAGCAGGGAAGACCCCTTTAATTATAGACCGGTATCATTGACAAGTGTAATAGTCAAAATATTGCAAAAAATAATTAAAACTAAATGGGTAGAACACCTGGAGTAAAACGATATAATATCAGACAGACAGTATGGTTTTCGGTCTGGAAGATCCTGTGTAACGAACTTACTCAGTTTCTATGATCGAGCCACAGAGATTTTACAGGAAAGAGATGGTTGGGTTGACTGCATCTATCTGGACCTAAAAAAGGCTTTTGACACAGTTTCACATAAGAAGTTGTTCTGGAAACTGGAACATATTGGAGGGGTGACAGGTAAGCTTTTAACATAGATGAAAAATTTTCTAATTGATAGGAAAATTAGGGCAGTGATCAGAGGCAATGTATCAGATTGGAGGAATGTCACAAGTGGTTCAGTTCTTGCACCGGTAATGTTCATTGTCTACATAAACGATCTACCAGATGGAATACAGAATTACATGAACTTGTTTGCTGACGATGCTAAGATAATAGGGAAGATAAGAAACCTAAAAGATTGTCATGCCCTTCAAGAAGACCTGGACAAAATAAGTATATGGAGCACCAATTGGCAATTGGAAGTTAATGTGAATAAATGCCATGTTATGGAATGTGGAATTGGAGAACATAGACCCCACACAACCCGGTCGAGGGAGCCGGTCGGCCGAGCAGACAGCACACTGGACTTCTGATCCTGTGGTCCCGGGTTCGATCCCGGGCGCCTGCGAGAAACAACGGCCAGAGTTTCTTTCACCCTATGCCCCTGTTAGCTAGCAGTAAAATAGGTAGCTGGGTGTTAGTCAGCTGTCACGGGCTGCTTCCTGGGGGTGGAGGCCTGGTCGAGGACCGGGCCGCGGGTACACTAAAGCCCTAAAATCATCTCAAGATAGCCTCAAGATAGCCATATAAGAAGGAAAATGACAGTGAAAGACCAAGTAACCAGATTATGAAAAAAGAAAGGCTAGTATACAGAAAAGTACGTAGTATATATAGTATTTACAGAACAAGTATACTTATTAGAGAAAATTGTGAGGAGTTCAACGCCAGCTTCCATGGAGTGTTTTCTCCTGAGAGTGGACAGCTACCAGAGCTAGATGAGGAAGCAGCTCCTGACAAGAAACTACTAAATATAGTGTTAACAGTGGAGGAAGAAATAATACAAGTAGATTCACAGGATGTAACTAGAGCTACTGGGCCAGATAATAACCAAGGTTGTTAAAAGAAGCAGCACAGGCCCTCAGCATACCTCTAGCACTAGTCTTTAATAAGTCACTTACAAGAGGGGAACTGCCCAGCTGCTGGAAGAAGGCAAATATGGTGGCAATCTACAAGAAAGAAACTAGAGAAGAAGCACTTAATTACAGACTAGTGTCACTCACACGCATCCCTTGCAATATTCGTAAAAGAATTACTGAACCCAATTGAGGCACAGAGACTTTAGAAAGATTTTTTCAACGTCTTACTATTAAATAAATTAAATGCTTTAGGAGCTGATGTAGCTGAGGCTGACTCCATTCATTTATTAATATAGAGATATGATAGAACCCATATATAGAACTCAGATAATGCTCAAGAAGCAGGCTCAGGAATCTGCGCACCAGTTAAATGACAGATGATCAGCGGGAACAAAGAGCCGGAGCTCAACCCACATGAGCACAACTAGGTGAGTACAGTTCATTGAGCACACGCACACACACAAACAGGGTTCGTCCAATCGCGGCCGAGTGGACAGCGCTCAGGGGTCGAAGTCCTTAGAGTCCTGACCAAGGCAGAAACAAATGGACAGAGTTTCTTTCACCTGATGCTCCTGTGCACCTAACAGTAAACAGGTACCTGGAATTTAGCCAGCTGCTACGGTATCCTGAGGATGTGTGTGTGTGTGTATGTGCGTGTGTCGTTAAAAGAAAACATATGTAGAAGATTTGACAAACGGAAAAATAGGTACAGAGGGAATCAGTATGTTACACAACCGACGGGATAGAAAGGCGGGGTCCAAGAGCTAAGAGCTAGATACGGCAGGAACAAATAGTAAATATATACCCACAGACACACCGTGAGCGTGGGGAAGTGGCTGAGTGGACAGCATGCTTGATACGTAGTCTTGTAGACCGGGGTTCCATTCCCGGAGCTGGCAGAAACAAATGGGCAAAGTTTCTTTCATCCTGATGCGCCTGTTACCTAGCAGCAAATAGGTACCTGGGAGTTAGACAGCTGTTACGGAGCTGCTTTCTGGAGAGGGGTGTGGGTATTGAAAATAAATTAGTTAATAGTTAGTAACAGTGGATTGATTGACAATTGAGAGGCGGGCTGAAAGAGCAGATCTCAACCCCCGCAAGCACAATTAGGTGAACACAACTAGGTGAATACACACACACTGGCCTGGCGTTTCGCGAGCGCTTTGTCCTGGGTTCGCATCCTGGCCAGGGAGGATTTACTGGGCGTCAATCCTTAACTGGAGCCTCTGTTCACTCAACAGTAAAATGGATACCTGGTTGATAAACGATTTCGAGAGTTGTATTCGGGGAATATTAAGATTAAGAACTTGCCCGAAACGTTGTGCGTGCTAGTGGCTGTACAATAATGTAAGAATTCTTGTATAGTAGTAGGCATCCGTCAATCCCGTGGGGTTATGGAGTTGTGCCCTGGGTGTCTAGTTGTTGTAGTCTAGTTGGATACAGCGCCTGCTGTGCCTGTGAAGGCCAACCCGAGAATGACAGTCTCGACTGCAGCGAGCGCAGATAAACGCCGAAGCGGGTGCGTCTGACAGTGGTCGAGACCTCTGAAATCTATTATCCTCCGCCTGCCTCTTCAGTTCATCCTCGAATTGCTGGAGTCCCTTCTGCACTTTACATCTCCAGGCAGATCTGTCCGCAGCTGCTGCCTCCCAAGTGTTGATGTCGATGTTCATCTGCTTGAGGTCGCGTTTGCAGGCATCTTTGAAACGCAGCTGAGGTCTTCCGGTGGGTCTCCTTTCTGATGCCAGTTCTCCATACAAGAGGTCCTTCGGTATGCGGTCATCGACCATGCGTGTGACATGTCCCAGCCATCGCATGCGTCTCTGTTTCAGGAGAGTGAACATTGAAGCGACTCCTGTTCTCTCGAGTACAGTGTTGTTGGTGACGTGGTCTTTCCACATGATGTCAAGGATGCGTCTCAGGTTCCGCATGTGAAATGTATTAAGCCGTCTCTCCTGGCGATCAGGATTCCGAGCCGTAGAGAAGTGTACTCACCACACATGCCATGTAGACTTGTGCCTTGGTGTGCACTGTCAGTTTGGCATTTTCCTAAACGCGCTTTGTGAGCCTGGCCAGTGTTGTTGCGGCCTTCCCGATACGCTTGTTGAGCTCAGTGTCCAGGGAAAGGGTGTCTGAGATTGAGGAGCCCAGGTACACAAACTCGTGAACTGCCTCCAGCACATAGTCAGCTATATTTATACAGGATAGCTCATTGACATCTTGTCCCATCACCTGTGTCTTCTTCAGGCTGATTGTCAGGTCGAATGCGGAACAGGCTGCAGCAAAGCGGTTGAGTAGCTGCTGCAGGCCTTCTGTTGTGCGAGTGGTGATTGCTGCATCGTCGGAGAAGAGGAACTCCCTGAGGATTCGCATCTGTACTTTTGTCTTTGCTCGGAGTTTGGATAGATTATAGAGCTTTCCATCAGATCTTGTACGGAGATAGATGCCTTCTGTGGTTGTTCCAAAGGCATGCTTGACGAGGATCGCGAAGAAGATGCCGAACAGGGTTGGAGCAAGAACACACCCCTGTTTAACACCACTGTTAATGTTGAATGGTTCAGAAGTTGAGCCGTCGTACACGACTGTCCCCTTCATGTCCTTGTGAAACGATTTTATCATGCTGAGTAGGATGGGTGGACAGCCAATTTTGGCCAATATCTTGAAGAGTCCGTCCCTACTCACGAGGTCGAAGGCCTTTGTAAGGTCAATGAAGGCAATGTACAAGGCTTTTCTCTGCTTCCTGCACTTTTCTTCAAGCTGTCTCGGGGAGAACACCATGTCAGTGGTCAACCTCTCTGCTCGGAAACCACACTGTGACTCGGGGTACACTCTTTGGGCAAGAATCTGAAGCCTGACCAAAATGACCCTAGCGAAGAGTTTGCCAATGACGCTGAGGAGGGATATGCCGCGATAGTTGTTTGCATCGCTTCTGTCACCTTTATTTTTGTAGAGAGTGATGCTGTTTGCATCTCTCATGTCTTGTGGCACCGAGCCCTCCCTCCAGCACTGGCACAGAAGTTCATGAAGCTCAGATTTAAGTGTTCCACGAGCGCACTTGAGAACTTCAGGCGGAATCCCTTCGTATCCTGGGGCTTTCCCTGAAGAAAGTGAATCCACTGTTTTCTTAACTTCTTCCACAGTTGGTTCAAGATCAAGTTCTTCCATGATGGGCAGGCATTCAATTGCATCTGTGACGATAATCTCTTATCAGAGATTTAGCCTGCTATTTTCGTATTTCATCACGTCCTCCACAATATGCAAGATACGTTTTGTAGTGGCTAAACGTATATGTCAAGACAGCCACACGCACCAGCAACTCCCTCCTCCCCCCACTCCAACACCTGGTCGACGCGCCGAACCCTTCAACTGCCTAACTAGCGACTTGCAGCCATCCAGCTTTCTCATTGGCCGCCCACCAACACGCCACTCCGGTTCCTCGCCAATCACAAGTCATCGCCAGTTATTGTTGGAGTCCCTTGCGTTTCTGCCAGCCAGAATATCATGTGCTCTCATACTATGAACACCTAAGTGACTCACCTTGTGTGGTCAAATAGAGGTTTATAGATAGTGCATATATTCCACCATTCATATTTTATTTACTTTTGTATGTCAATTCTCCTCCCCCATTAACGTAATCTATTTTCATGTTTATTTATTTTTCCACTTGACATTTTTTACCATTAAGCCAAGATTTTGCATTTACTTCAATTTGTTTTTTATTGTTATTAAAGTACATTGTTTATTATTGTGTTTTATGTTTCTTACCTTACCACAGATTACCAACCACGCAGTCATTCTTTTTTTTTCTCTTTTTTTCCTTTTCTTTTTTTTAATATTTATTATGTGGCCCAGCACTGACACCTGCTAGTTGGAAGACTGCCGACCACAATTTCCAACTCGTTACCGTCACATATAAATGGGGGCCTGTCCGGGAGCTTCACTCAGGTATTGGTAATTGTGGTAAGCATACTTGGCTTTCATTTCCCTTGCTTCCATTATTTACATTAATCAATCTTTATTTTATATGGTGCTGTGTATATTGAACATTACGGGAATAGCATATGGTGAGAGTGAGACAACTTTGGATTACGTGGTGACTGTAGGCCGCAGTCATACTCTTAATTGGTCGTCTCCCCCTTCCGTGTTATCCTCCGTGTTTAACATCTTTGTCCCCAGATATTTCTCACTTTTTGACAGATTATCACATAGGTACCCTGGTACTGTGGTCTGTCTCCGGGTCAATAGCACCCAAGTCCTGCAATCCGACTCTAGGAGGAAAAAGAGGGCTTTAGATCCTCTAGCACGAACTATTATTGGCGAATTGGGACCTCGCCGATAGTTCTCGTCACCAGTTGACACTCGCACCCCTACTCGTCGGTCAGACTGATGGTATTTACCAAAAGGTAGGGAATTGGCGTTCTTTCTTTTGAGCACAAAGTTTGCTAATTCTGTAAATACCATATTCAATTTCAGTGGGTACCATTGCTTATGTTCTATAGTGACTTGGCAAGGTATGACTACATTTTTTGGACTACCTCATTTATTTTGAAGCCATTTAGTGTTTCACTTGTATTTTAAACTCAGTTTTCACTAATTAGTAGGATTTTCTTGCCTTTATCCTCCCATAGTGAGTACCAGGTACAAGATTTCCTGCGACCTTATTCATTTACCATCTTGAATTAACTTTAATTATTAATAATTCCCCACAGGATAGGTATCAGTTGCCACGTTTCCTGTTTCTGACATTCACCATATTCTCACTATATATTCGTGTCTCCTTTGTTTTGCTATATTTTCACAATGTTCCGCCTACAAGCATTCAAGGCAAATCCAGAAGGTGAAATAGGGAACTTACGTCATGCAAGAAGGGTCGAATTGATAACTCTTGCACACGAGTATCAATTGGAAGTTCCCCCTGGTGCCAACAAATATACCATAAATAATCTAACTGTAGATCATCTTTTGGATGAAGGGAAGATAGATTCTGATACTCATGACCAATACACTATTTCAGATAAACATGACTTGACAGCAATCAAACTCAAGTTAGAACTTGCTAAGATCAAGCGAGAGCAACAAAAGGAAGCAGCTGCAATCAGGGAACGGGAAGCTGCCCTCAAAAAGGAAGAACAAGAAAGAGAAATCCGCCTCAAGGAAAGGGAGGCCGCACTGAAGAAAGAAGAAAGTGAACGAGAGTTGGCCTTATACCAACAGCGACTCGAGATGCAGCGTGACCACGACAAACGACAGGCAGAAGCAGCTCTAAACTGTCGTGACCAAGAACGCGCGAGGGACGCTGCACACCAAGCTCAACTCCAACAAGCGGCAGCTAGTCTTCCTCCCAGTTTCAATATCTCCCATGCAAGTAAGTTAATGCCCCCGTTCCTCGAAACGGAGGTTGATGTGTTCTTTACCACTTTTGAGACCCTTGCTGTTCAACTTAATTGGCCTGACGACCAATGGGCTACCCTTCTCAGAGTACATTTAACAGGTAGAGCAGCAGTCACACTCAGCACTTTGGCTTCGGAAAACGACTACACCACCCTGAAACAGCTGTGTTGGACGCCTACCTTCTCTCCACCGAAAGCTATCGACGAAAGTTTCGTGACTACGTCAAGGCAAGTACCACCACCTTCTTAGAATTTGCTAACACCAAACGAAGATTTTCATGAAATGGCTGGAGGCAGCACATGTCTCTACTTTTCAGAACTTGTCAACCTCATACTGGTTGAAGAATTTTTGAGACGTGTACCTCCTCCTGTCCGCCTATACTTAGCAGACAAGGAAGAGACGGAGTTAGTGAAGTGTGCGAAGTCAGCTGACACTTACAGCCTCATCCACCGGCTGACTCCAGAACCTACCAGCAAGAAGTCTTGGTACAGTTACGAGAAAGCGAGCCCAGATCAAGGTACCTCTCAACTGTACTGCAGGTATTGTCGATTATATGGACACACCATTGACAAATGTGGTAAGTCCCAATCTAAAGGTAACGTCGAACCCCCTAAGTCTAAACCTACTCACCCTAAGTCCGGTAAGCCTGTAATGAATGTTGGTGTTCATGCTAATGATCTCTCTCTCTTTACCAAGCATCTATATCCAGGAACTATCTCTACCCACGGTTCAGATTCAGAGGGACGTTTCGGACTTAAGATCCTACGGGACACAGCGGCTCTACAATCGATCGTCTTGAAATCGGCTGTGCCCAACGTCGCCTACACAGGAGAGACTGTGTTCATCACTGACCTTACTGCTACAACTCCTTATCCCCTTGCAGTAGTTTACCTGGATTGTCCCTTCGTGACCGGTGAAGTCCAAGTCGCCGTCAGGGAAAAGCCTTTTCCCATGCCTGGAGTGCAACTTCTCCTGGGCAACGACTTGGCAGAAGACCAACAACCAAACAACCTGATCGTCAAGGACATATCCGAGGTAAGCAACTCTGTGGTGGATAACCCGATTTTGAACATTTCCAGTAAAGGTTCAAGAGAGTGATGAAGGTTCTCCTCCTGTTATGGTGACCACCCGTGCTCAAGCTGCACGTCCACAGCCAGCCGACTCTACTGCTACCGCTGTCCCTCAGGACCCTTCGAAACTACCCCTAACCTGACCGCGGTGGAGTTCCGTAAGTTACAGAGAGATGATCTTACATTGACACCATTATTCTTTCAGGCTGAAACCCAATCCGACAGTGTTCCTGGGTTCTTTATGGAGAACGAAATACTCTATCGCAGGTATAGACCCAGTAAACTGAAGGACGAGGACGATTGGGCAGACGTTGAACAACTAGTGATTCCTACCAGCCTGCGGCCCACGATTCTACACCTGGCCCACGGCGCTTTGTCACACTATGGGTTCAACAAGACTTACCATGGAATTCGACAAGACTACTACTGGCCAGGTATGGTAAACGACGTCAAATCTCATGTCAAATTATGCCACGTGTGTCAGTTAGCCGGGAAACCGAACGTTTCCATTCCAGAGCACCACTGATACCCATCCAGGTGCCTGAGGAACCGTTCCACAAGCTCATTATCGACTGCGTTGGTCCTTTGCCTCGGACCAGTGCAGGCAATGCATATATCTTAACCATCCTGTGTCCTACCACCAGATTTCCGATAGCAGTTCCAGTGAAAAATATTACAGCTGCTACAGTGGTGAAGAATCTACTGAAAATCTTCACCCAGTATGGATTTCCGAGGGAGATTCAGAGCGACTGTGGCACCAACTTCACCAGTGATCTCTTCAAACGGACTCTGGAGGAGTTCAACACATCAAACACTGTCCAGCCCCTATCATCCTGCTTCACAGGGTTCTCTCGAGCGTAGTCATCAAACCATCAAGGCACTCTTAAAAAGTTCTGTAATGAGACCTCAAAGGATTGGGATAGGCAAATTGATCTCATCATGTGTATTTTCAGAAGTCTTCCCAACGAGTCACTAGGAGTATCTCCTTATGAGATGCTCTACGGACGTAAGTGCCGTACACCTCTCAAGGCTTTCAAGGATTCTCTACGTGATGACACCTTCAGTGAGCATCAGAATGTGCCCCAGTATCTTCAAAATCTCCGACACATTCTAGAGAGGGTCCATTCCTTTGCCAGCAACAACCTACAGAAAGCCCAGGAGAGGATGAAGACTCGTTACGACCAGCTGTAAAGTAAGGAAGTTTACACCAGGAGACTTAGTGCTTGCCTATTTCCCTATCCCAGGTTCTCCTTTACAGAACAGGTTCTCAGGACCCTACCGTGTTAAGGAGTGCCGGAACAACTTCAACTACGTTCTCGAGACCCCCGATAGGCGGCGGAAGACCCAGCTGTGCCACATCAATTTACTCAAGCCCTACCATGGGGTTCCTCCCACTGTGTTAACCAATTTCACCTCATTTACAGGTCCATACAGCCACAGTGAGACCTTCCCTGCTTCTCCTTCCGAGAGCACTGACACTGAGACAGCGCTCTCTAACTCAGAAATCCTTACTAACCTTCAACATCATTTTCAGGACGATAATAGTGCTCCACTAATCAAACTCGTCAGAGAACATCAAGAGTTGTTTCGAGATGACCCCAAGAGTGTACTGTGACTCAGCACGACATCAACTGCTACCTGACACCCAGCCGATTCGCCAACCATTCTACCGAATCACCCGAGCAAAACGGAAGTCATGCGGGCTGAGGTACAGTATCTCTTGGACCATGGACTGGCTACCCCCTGTGAGTCCCCCTGGGCCTCACCATGCATCCTGGTACCCAAACCTCACGGCAAAATCCGTCTGTGTACGGATTATAGGAAGTTGAACCAGGTCACAGTGAAGGACGCCTACCCAATACCCAGGATAGACGACATTTGGATGCCATTGGTAATGCCCGCTACCTGTCTCAGGTAGACTTACTAAAGGGCTACTACCAGGTGAGTTTAACGGAGCGAGCTAAGGTACTGTCCGCCTTTATACCCCGTTGGTCTCTACAGGTACAATCGCCTTCCCTTTGGACTCTGCAATGCCCCAGCCACCTTTCAGAGAGCTGTCAACCGCGTCATCCAGGGCTTGGACAACACCTACGCCTATTTGGACGACATCGTGGTAGCATCCAACACCTGGAGCGAACACCTGCTCCAGCTACAACGATTGTTCTACAAGCTCTGAAAGCCGGCCTCACCATCAATCTGGGCAAGTCCACCTTCGCGAAAGGTAAGTGCGGTACCTGGGTCATGTTATAGGGAGTGGCAGCCTT
>WNGS01009058.1:0-22043 GCA_020271785.1 Procambarus virginalis
CCCGAACGTCCGACAAAGCCAAAAGAAGGAAGCAGTGCTGACCATCCACTTTGCGGAAAGAGGAATGAAGCAAGACAGGACATTAGACACCCCTGAATGTGAAATGCGGGGGAACGGGGAAGGTGCCATGGCACTGAACACTGAAAAACCCAAAGAGGAAGCTAGAGGTGCAGCAACCGACGCAAGGATCCCAGCACTCATGTGAGTGGTGAAAGGGGCTGCCCTGAATATACCAGAACAGCTTCTGAAGCCGATCTCGGCTCACAGAGAAACCAGCAGGTCCCCCTCAAAAACAGCAGATGACGGGCCTGCAGCCAAAGCAAACTGCAGGAGGGAGAGAAACGGATGCGGTCCGAGAATCCCCCACAACGCCCAGCAAAGTTCGAACCCAGTACAGAACCAGATGGGACTTCTGCCAATTCACCAGGAACCCGAACTCGGCAAGCCGGGAAAGAACCACATCCCTGGCGGGCAGACATGAAGACCAACTGGGAGCCCAAACCAACCAGTCGTTGAGGTAGGCCAGAACCCTAATACCTAGCAAATGAAGATGGGTCACTATGACCCTGGTTAACCCCTTAACTGCGTTGCCTCCAAATATGACACCCCCGTGGTGCGCAGGAAATAAATTCTCTGGAAAAAATTTTTTCCTTTTTAAAGTGTCAAAAACCCTTCCTCAGTATGGCTATGTAAAAAAAAGGTCGAAATTGAACTTACTTTGGCTGCTATGGGGTCCGTAAGTTGGGGCGTGACGTCATCATTCCCCGTGCTCCCGTGCCGTAAGCTCCCGGGGCGGGTGGGGTGCTTGGGGCGGGTGGGGTGCTCGGGGCGGGGCGCGCGAGTTGCCGCGAATATTTTCGTTCTTTTTTTCGCACAGTTCCAAATACATTTTATTTGTTTTTACGTGCTAATCCTATGTATAGTGAACACGTACACTATATTATGGATGTAAAACATCCGTACTGTCCGAAGACACTGTGTTACGTGCATGACACTTGTGAACACATATGCAGCACATATTTACTATGTATCATGCTAATTTATGTATATATACAATCTATTTACACACTATACACTGTCACACGCTATATACATTCACCATCAACACACTCAGAACACCGCGAGTGAGAGCTGCCACACCCAGCCAGCCCTCCCTCACTTCTCCAACATTGTATTCGCCAACTTTGCCCCCTCCCATCATACAGTTATTCACACCAATGTTTCATGTTCATTTATGTATATTACAACATATGTACACACTATACACTGTCACACACCATAAACATTTACCAGCAACACATTCAGAACATCGGGTAGCAGCTGCTTCGCCAATAGGAGCTGCCTCGTATGGGCCAATAGGAGCTGCCTCATATGGGCCAATAGGAGCTGCCTCATATGGGCCAATAGCAGCTGCCTCGTATGGGCCAATAGGAGCTGCCTCATATGGGCCAATAGGAGCTGCCTCATATGGGCCAATAGCAGCTGCCTCGTATGGGCCAATAGGAGCATTTGGCCATGAAACATTCAGAACACCTTGAGTTAGAGCAGCCACACCCAGCCAGTCTCCCTCACTCCAACATCTTACTCGCCAACATTGCTCCTCCCACCATACTGTTATAGTTCTTATTACACATGTTCTATATACCTATCTACATGTTTTATTTACCAGAACTATGCAAGTAAGCCGGTATTGTGTCCAACAGTACAGTGGCCACCATACACTGCATGAAAATCACACAGCAGACAACGCTACGATTACGTCACATCCCTCACCAAAATAGTCCTCTCAACATTCTCCTGTTGCTGTTCTTACACTATATATACCCATGTAATAATAATACAATATAATAATAATATAATAATAAATAATATGTTTATTCAGGAAAGGTACATACATAGAGAGATTTTACATAAGTGGATCGATTTATAGATAGAGCTAGTACATACAATGCCTAAAGCCACTATTACGCAATGCGTTTCGGGCAAGAAAACATTAATATCTAAAACTTAATGCTAATTGAACAAAAAGAATAAATGTTTTGAGAACAGATACAAATAAAGGTACAAAAAAAAGGGGGAACATGACTGAAAAGCAGCACAAATACAATATGTAGACAAACAGCGTTGAATAAGAAAAAAAAAATAAGACATGGGTTGACAATAGAGGGGTAAGGTAGGTTACAGGGAGTTTATCAGGTAGTGTTTAGTTTTAATCTTAAACTGGTTGAGAGAGGTACAGTCTTTAACATGGTTGGGAAGGTCATTCCACATTCTGGGTCCCTTGATTTGTAGAGCATTTCTAGTTTGGTTAAGTCGTACTCTTGGAATATCAAAACTGTATTTATTTCTGGTGTGGTGCTCATGGGTTCTGTTACAGCTTTCAATGAAGCTTTTGAGGTCAGGATTGGCATTACAGTTCAGCGTTTTTATATGTATAATACACATGAGAGAATGTGCAGTGACTTAATATCTAACATATTGAGAGATTTGAGTAGGGGTACCGAGTGATGTCTGGGGCCAGAGTTGGATATTGTCCTAATAGCAGCTTTGTGTTGAGTAATTAGAGGACGTAAATGATTTTGGGTAGTAGAACCCCAAGCACAAATACCATAGTTGAGATATGGATAGATGAGGGAGTAATAGAGAGTCACCAGGGCAGGCGGGGTACATAATATCTGATCTTAGAAAGAATGCCAACAGTTTTTGAAACTTTTTTTGATATTTTAGAATGTGTCCCTGGAAATTAAGCTTGTGATCAATGAGAACGCCAAGGAATTTGCCATCTAATTTGTTACAAATTTGGGTATTGTTAATCTTGAGATTTATTTGGTTAGAGGATTTATTGCCAAACAGAATATAGAAAGTTTTGTCAATGTTAAGGGTGAGTTTGTTGGCAGTTAGCCAAAGATGGACTTTATTAAGCTCGGTATTTACTGTGGCATTTAGAGCAAGGGGGTCAGGACTGGAGTAAATGAAGGTTGTGTCGTCAGCAAATAGAATTGGTCTAAGGTGTTGGGAGGCATTTGGAAGGTCATTAATGTAGATGAGAAAGAGGAGAGGGCCAAGTATACTGCCCTGAGGAACACCAATGTTGATGGGTAGGGTAGGAGAAATTGAATTGTTCACAGAAACATACTGGAGTCTATCAGTAAGGTAAGATTTGAGGTATTGCAGGGAGAGTCCTCTGACTCCATAATGATGTAATTTAAGAAGAAGGTTTTGGTGGTTCACAGTGTCAAAAGCCTTACGCAGGTCCACAAATAACCCAACAGGGAACTCATTTTTATCAAGAGCTGCATGAATTAAGTTAATCATACTAATCAGTGCATCGTTAGTGCTTTTTTTAGGTCTGAAGCCATATTGGCAAGAGCTAAGTATATTGTGCTTGGCTAGATAAGAGTAAAGCTGCTTGTAGATTAGTTTTTCAAAATTTTTGATAAGTTAGGCAGGATTGAAATAGGTCTGTAGTTGTTAACATCAGAGAGATCACCACATTTGTGGACAGGGATTACTCTCGCTTTTTTTAGAATATCTGGGAAGGTTTGGAGTTCAAGTGACTTGTTGAAGAGCAATGTAATTGCAGGGGCTAAGGATCTGGAGGCTTTTTTGTAAATTAATGTCGGAATCTCATCAAGGGCACTGGACTTGGTTTTAAGGGAAAGGATTTTAAGGGTAAACATGTACACATGTTTTGCCCATAGCGAACCACTAAGCTAGTATGGTGAGCAAACAAGAGTGGCAGCCACACACACACACACACACACGCAATGAGGCTACCTCAATTCTCGCCCTCCCTCCCTTACCAAAATTCCTCCTTCCACAATACTACGCACAACGCTAATTATAACCACAATCCTGGTCACTAATTCCTGTAAATGAATAATTGACCATACGTTTATTTTGAAAAGAACCTAAGAAATTGTTTGAAGATTCCTAGATGGACGAAATATGCTGTGGTGCTGTGGCAAGCGCTGTGAACATCGTGAACAGCATTGAATTACTGATATTTGAACATTGTACCCAGTCATTATCACACTCAGGCTCTTCTATAATACTATCATGGCTAAATAATACAAGTTTTATATATATTTTGACATTATTAGGCGATGCTGTGGTCACACGCTGAACAGCAGTGCTGTGCGCTTATGCTGCGAGCGCCAGCCTTGGTTGCTCACTCACTACTGAGGCTCCCACACCGGGAATGTGGACCATGATTTTTTTAAAGATGGCATCTGTTTACAAGAGCCCTGAGGAAGCTGATGTGAACCCCATGTAGCCGCGGGAGTTTTGAATCGAACGTGAAAAATACAAATACCCAGAGGCGCGTTGCGCAAACCAGACGCGAGCCTGCAGGCGCGTTGCGCAGTTAAAGGGTTAAACACGTGCATACGTGAGATACCAGATTCAGACCGAATGTAAGGCAATGAAAGCGGCAAGCCTGACACCTTGCCATGATACCTAACCAATCCCTGAACCCGGATGAATAGGAATGTGCCAATAAGAGTCCTTGAGGTCCAGAGAAATCATCCATATGCCCAGCTCGAGAGGAAGCCGGACCTGGGACGACAGTCATTGAAAAGGATGGGCAAGGAAGTAAGTAATTATCAAAAGAAGGCACCAACCGGGAAGGCTATGTAGCACCATCAAATGTGCGGAATATCGGAGGGCGCTAAATATCACCAAGGATGNAACAACTTATGCCTTTATGAAACAAACATTGGCTCTTATACCTGCATTTGGGTGAGGTGATGTAATACATTAGTGGGGTGAAACACAGAACATGGAAAACGGGGTATAGATTTGTAGAAGTAGAAGTCGGGTCCCAATAGAACTGCAGAAGGCCTATTGGCCCATATTTCTTGATGTTTCTATATTGGAGCGGAGTCTTGAAGTGGGTAGAATATAGTTGTGCGTTAGTTGGCTGTTGATTGCTGGTGTGGACTTCTTGATGTGTAGTGCCTCGCAGATGTCAAGCCGCCTGCTGTCGCTGTATCTATCAATGATTTCTGTGTTGTTTGTTAAGATTTCTCTGGTGATGGTTTGGTTGTGGGAAGAGATTATATGTTCCTTGATAGAGCCCTGTTGCTTATGCATCGTTAATCGCCTGGAAAGAGATGTTGTTGTCTTGCCTATATACTGAGTTCTTTGGGGCTTACAGTCCCCAAGTGGGCATTTGAAGGCATAGACGACATTCGTCTCTTTCAAAGCGTTCTGCTTTGTGTCTGGAGAGTTTCTCATGAGAAGGTTGGCAGTTTTCTTGGTTTTATAGTAAATCGTCAATTGTATCTTCTGATTTTTGTCTGTAGGGATAACGTTTCTATTAGCAATATCTTTCAGGACCCTTTCCTCCGTTTTATGAGCTGTGGAGAAGAAGTTCCTGTAAAATAGTCTAATAGGGGATATAGGTGTTGTATTACTTGTCTCTTCACAGGTTGCATGGCGTTTCACTTTCCTTCTTATGATGTCTTCAATGAAACCATTGGAGAAGCCGTTGTTGACTAGGACCTGCCTTACCCTACAGAGTTCTTCGTCGACTTGCTTCCATTCTGAGCTGTGGCTGAGAGCACGGTCGACATAAGCGTTAACAACACTCCTTTTGTACCTGTCTGGGCAGTCACTGTTGGCATTTAGGCACATTCCTATGTTTGTTTCCTTAGTGTAGACTGCAGTGTGGAAACCTCCGCTCCTTTCCATGACTGTTACATCTAGAAAGGGTAGCTTCCCATCCTTCTCCATCTCGTAAGTGAAACGCAACACAGAATTCTGCTCAAACGCCTCTTTCAGCTCCTGCAGATGTCTGACATCAGGTACCTGTGTAAAAATGTCGTCAACATACCTGCAGTATATGGCCGGTTTCAAGTTCAAGTCGACTAAGACTTTTTTCTCGATAGTACCCATGTAGAAGTTCGCAAACAGGACACCTAGGGGAGAACCCATGGCGACCCATCTACTTGCTTATACATGTGCCCATCCGGGCTCAAGAAGGGTGCCTCCTTAGTACAAGCTTGGAGTAGTTTCCTCAGGATATTTTCTGGTATGTCAAGAGGAGTACAGGCCGGATCACGATACACTCGGTCCATTATCATCCCGATTGTTTCATCCACAGGTACGTTGGTAAACAGTGATTCTACGTCCAACGAGGCTCTTATCCCTGTTGCCCGTGTTCCCCGCAGTAAGTCAACAAATTCCTTCGGGGACTTCAGGCTGAAGGCGCAAGGGACATAAGGAGTCAGTAAGCCGTTGAGTCGTTTCGCCAGTCTGTACGTGGGTGTGGGTATCTGGCTGATGATTGGCCGAAGTGGGTTTCCAGGCTTAAGCGTCTTGACATTTCCATACGCATATCCAGGTTTATATTCCCAATAATCTTTGGCAGGTGGAGTCCGGATTTCTTGGCATTCACAGTTTCAATCAATTTGTTGACCTTTGTTGAAAGGTCAATCAATTTGTTGAAAGGTCAACAAATTGATTGAAACTGTGAATGTCAACTGCGCATCACGTCATATGATGTGTTGGAGTACTACGCAAGATTTAAACGGCCCGCGGATACACGGGGTTCACCACACCTTCATCAGGGCTCTTGTAAACAGACGCCATTTAAAAAAAAAATCGTGGGCCAAACTCCCAGGTGTTATTGGCCTCAGTATTGAGTGAGTAACCAAGCCTGACGCACGCAGCATGAGCTAACAGCACTGCAGTTCAGCTTGTGACCACAGCAGCGCCTAAAAATGCCAAAATATACTTGTTCATGCTATTATGTAGCGATGATATTATTACAGAAGACCCCTGACTGTGATAAAACTGACCAGGGTTCTGATAATAGCAGGATTGTGATGATATTTAGCGCTGTGCGCCATGGAGGGAGGAGTAATGCTGTGGGAGGGAGGGTCGTGGCGATGTTTTCCGACTGTGTGTACTCACCTATTTGTGCTTGCGGGGGTTGAGCTTTGGCTCTTTGGTCCCGCCTTTGTGGCCACCTTTTATTGACTGCATACCAGCTTAGTGGTTCGCTATATTGAACACAAATGTAGATACCTATATATAATGTGTGTATAGAGGGTATAAACAGCAAGAGAAGGTTTGGAGCCGCCATTTTGGTGAGGGCGGTGGCGTCGTGCAGATGACGCCACCGTACAGACGACGGTGTTGTTTACTGGTTACCACGATGGTCTTTGGGCACCATACCAGTTTATTTGTACAAGTATGGTGAATAAAACAAGTAGATATTTATATATAATGTGTGTGTATATAGCGTAATAACACCACACAGTATTGTTGGAGGAGAAATATTAGTGCGTCTGGCCTTGAGGGCGGCAGCCATCAGCTGACTGTGTTAGGTCCTACGTCTTTGTGCTCACTCACCAGCCATTCACCACTCACATTTCCACTCACTCACAATTCACTCACCAGCCACTTAATAGCTACTTAGTGGTTCGTTATAGTGAACAAAACATGCAGATACTTATATATAACTTGTGCTTATAGTGTAATAACCGACAAACTATTTGTTCACTGATTGATGAACATAACTGAATCAACAATATGCACACCATATTTTTGAGTACAGCAATGATTCACTCATTTTATTAGATAAATATATCAAACTACACACTATTGAATAATATTACAGCAAAAAAACTATGAAAAATCAATCAGAGACATTGAAATAATTAGGTAATTATCTCTTTGTGGCAACTCCGGCCTGACAGCTGGCGAGCAACAGACCGCCTGGGACGCATGCTGAGTCAGCGCCTATAATTTGCCAGACTTCCCCGCCCTATAGCGGGCAATATATGGCACTTACGATTTTTTATTATTTTTCCCGTGATCAGTGAACACAAATTAACAGGTTAGGAAGAAAAAATAATTTTTTATTTTTTCAAAATGACATGCGCCTGTGGGGATGACAGGATATTAAACCCCGAGCATGTTAAGGGTTAAATGAGGCAAAAGTTTGACAGCTTTTCAATTCACTAGGGAGTGAGTTCCATAGACTAGGTCCCTTAATTTGCATAGAGTGTTTACACAGATTAAGTTTGACCCTGGGGATATCAAAGAGATATTTATTTCTGGTGTGGTGATAATGGGTCCTATTACATCTGTCCAGGGAGAGTTTCAGAGCATGGTTTGCATTTAAGAACAGGGTTTTGTAAATGTAGTTGACACAAGAGTGTGTGGAGGGAGTCAATATTTAGCAAGTTTAGGGATTTAACAAGGGAGCCGAGTGTTGTCTGAAAGCATAGTTAGTTATTATTCTGATAGCAGATTTTTGCTGGGTGATGATGGGCTTAAGGTGGTTTGCAGTGGTAGACCCCATGCACAGATACCATAATTAAGATAGGGGTAGATTAGTGCATAATATAGTGAGAGGAGAGCAGAGTTAGGAACATAATATCTTATTTTGGAGAGTATACCAACTGTCTTAGAGACTTTCTTAGTTATGTGTTGAATGTGGGTACTGAAGTTGAGTCTCTCGTCTAGGAATAGGCCAAGAAACTTGCCATCATTTTTATTACTGATGTTAATGTTGTCTATCTGTAACTGGATACACAAACCACAGTGCATCCCCCCCACCCCCAGACAAAAACACTCCAACACTCCCAACCCAAGGAAACAGTCAAAGACCACTGGTTTACCCTAAGGACAAGGACCACCCCCTGAAGGGTGTGTCCCAAACACCCCAGGGAAGAAAACCTGGGGTGCGAGGGGTGACGGGGTTAGGCGCTACACTTAACCCTGAAACTGCGCAAGGCGTATATATACGGCATGAGTAACATGTCCCACTGTGCGCATGGCGTATATAAATGCCATAGGGTGCCAGGCACGATTCAAATGGCCCGCGGCTACCAAGCCATCCTCCGAATTGACAGTACGATTTAATACTAAGTGTAATAAATACACTTTCTTACTGTCATAAACAGTGCATAATTGCACTTATGGGGCTGTTACATTTACCAAACTCCCTCCCCCGATTTAATTCTCCTCGTTTTCTGTTAAGACACTCAGAATTTCAGGATGAAGTTTTCAATTTCAATTTGTAATTCACAAGTTTTAAATATCAGGAATTTCTTTTTCAGGTTTATTAAACAATATAGATTTTATACAAAATATTAAAATATCCTGAGTTACTTTACAATTTATTGATATATTTTAGTTTTGTTTTATTAGTTTTATAAAACTGTAATATCAATATAGCTATAGGTTAAGTACTAATTGTAATTAAGAAGCAATAAAATTATTATCTTCAAAAACTAAGACGGTTAGGTGAGGTTGTGGTTTTCTATGCAGTTTTTCAGGTAAACTCAAATATTCACAATATATTTGCCAGTACGATTTAATACTAAGTGAAAATAAGTACAATTCCTAACTGCTATGAATAGTACATAATTGCACTTATTTGTCTCCTTACATTTACCACCCCATTTTTGGAGGACGGGCTGGCGGCTACATGGGGTTTACATTAGCTTCCTGTGGGCTCTTGTAAACAGACGTCATTTTTTTTTTAAATCGTGGGCAATATTCTCAGGTGTGAGAGCCACAGTACTGTTGGAGCAACCAAAGCTGGCACACGCAGCATGAGCGAACAGCATTGCTGTTCAGCTTGTGACCACAGCATCGCCGAAAAATGTCAAAATATATAACTGCTATTATTTAGCGATGACTATTACAGATGATCCCTGAATGTGATAAAAATGACCAGGAGTGTTGACATAATTAGCACTGTGGGAGGAGTGATGCTGAAAGACGGAGGGAGATAGCATCGTTTACTGACTGTGTGGCCACCTGTTATTGTCTGCATTCACCATACCAGTTCAGTGGTTCTCTATGGTGAACACAAATGTAGATACTTATATATAATGTGTGTATTAGTGTAATAACAGCAAAAGGATTATGCTGGGAGGAGCCATTTGGGTGACGGAGGTGACGTCGTCTGCATGATTTATCTAGTTGTTTAGAGGGTGGCCACTATGCTCTTTGGGCACTCTACAAGCTTAGGTGTCCAGTTACGGTGCATACAACATGTAGATACTTATATACAATGTGTATATAGTGTAATAACCTGCAAACCATATTGTTGGGGTAGAAAGTTTAGTATGTGACCTTGAATGAGTGAGGGAGCCGCCAACTGATTGTGTATAGCGACGACTCTTAGTGCTTGAACTAACTATATCAGCTTAGTTGTGAACAAAACATACACATACATATATATATAATGTCCATATATAGTGTAATAGCACTGCAAACAGTTGTTAGGCGAGAAATTTTAGTGCGTGTGAACTTGAATGAGTGCGGGAGGCAGCTGCCAGCTGACTGTGTAGCGACCTCTCTTAGTGCCTGAACTATCAGCTTAGTTAAAATAAATAAAATAAAATAAAATGTTTATTTAGGTAAAGTACATACATACAAGGGATTTTACAAAGAATGATTGATTTATAGATAGGGCTAGTACATACAATGCCTAAAGCCACTACTGCGCAAAGCATTTCGGGCATGAAAAACTTAAATGACTAAAGCTTAATACTAATTGAGTATAATGAATAAAAATGTGTAGTGAACAATTAAAAATAGGGACAAAAAGGAGGGGACATGGCTGAAAAAGCAGCACAAATACAATTAGGTCGACAAACAGCGTTGTTTAAAAAAATACAGACATGGGTTGACAATAGAGGAGTAAGGTAGGTTACAGGGAATTTATTAGATAGTGCTTCGTTTTTATCTTAAACTGGTTAAGAGAGGTACAGTCTTTAACATGGTTGGGAAGGTCATTCCACATTCTGGGTCCCTTGATTTGTAAAGCATTTCTAGTTTGATTAAGTCATACTCTTTGAATATCAAAACTGTATTTATTTCTGGTGTGGTGCTCATGGGTTCTGTTACAACCTTCAATGAAGCTTTTGAGTTCAGGATTGGCATTACAGTTCAGCGTTTTATATATGTATAATACACATGAGAGAATGTGCAGTGACTTAATATCTAACATTCAGAGATTTGAGTAGGGGTACCGAGTGATGTCTAGGGCCAGAGTTGGATATTGTCCTAATAGCAGCTTTGTGTTGAGTAATTAGAGGATGTAAATGATTTTGGGTAGTAGAACCCCAAGCACAAATACCATAGTTGAGATATGGATAGATGAGGGAGTAATAGAGAGTCACCAGGGCAGGTCGGGATACATAATATATGATCTTAGAAAGAATGCCAACAGTTTTTGAAACTTTTTTTGATATATTTAGAATGTGTCCCTGGAAATTCAGCTTGTGGTCAATGAGAACGCCAAGGAACTTGCCATCTAATTTGTTACAAATTTGGGTGTTGTTTATTTTGAGATTTATTTGATTAGAGGATTTATTGCCAAACAGAATATACAAAGTTTTGTCAATGTTAAGGGTGAGTTTGTTGGCAGTTAGCCAAAGATGGACTTTATTTAGCTAGTTGTACAGTTGTGGTGAACAAAACATATACATACTTATATATAACGTCTGTATATACTGTAATAACATCACAAACGGTATTGTTGGGGGAGAAAGTTTAGTGCGTGTGACTTTGAATGAGCGAGGGAGGCAGCCGCCAGCTGACTGTGTAGCGACCTCTCTTGGTGCCTGAACTAACTATATCAGCTTGGTTGTACAGTTGTGGTGAACAACACATGTAGTTACTTGTACTGTATATAACGTCTGTATATTGTGAATAAAATATAGAACAGGATGGTGGGAGGAGAAAGTGGGCGTGTGAGGCGTTGTTGAGGGAGTGGCAACAAGTGGCTGGCTGGTGTGTGGCGGTCAATCCTCGTTGCTTTTCAATACCTCCTTAGTGGTTCGTTATGGTGAACAAAACATGCAGATACTTATATATAACCTGTGTATAGAGTGTAATAGCAGCAAAACTATTTGTTTATTGTTTTATGAACATAATTGAATCACCAATATGCACACCATACTTTTAATTAAGTATAGCGATTATTCACCACTTATTATATAAATATATCAACACACACTATTGAATAATATTACTGCAAAAAAAACAAGAAAAAATCAGAGACGTCGAAATAATTAAGTGATATAATATCTTTGTGGCAACTCCCACCTGTCAATGCGGGCGACGCTGACCAGCTCTGACGACAGCTCTGTCAACGCCCACTTTTTGCCAGACTTCCTCGGTCAATTGCGCCCAAAATATGTCGCCTACGATTTTTTTTTTTCCGTGCTCAGAGAACACAAATTAACACTTTCGTGTTCCCAGTGAATAGGCCCAAAGTATCCCCTAAGTCATCCCGACGGGTGGGCCTACGGCGCGTCAGCAAAAATAAGTTTATAATCTTTTCAGGGTGGCGAGCTTAATTTTCGCGGTATGTATTTAAATTTGGTATCATTGTGTTCGCGAGAGAATGCTCTAGAGTAATATATACATAAATTGTCACAAAATGCAACATGAGAACCACACTGAATAAGAAAATGCGGCGTTCGTTAGCCGTGAGCGTCAAACCGGGCATGAATGTTTACGATGTTTTTATGTTTGCCAACCCCCTAATTTTTATTCGTGGTTTTTTTGGTATCATTGTGACCGCAATAAAATTCCCTTCACGGACATATGCATATAAATGTAGAATCATGTTCGCGGCCCACCAGGAAGAGTGTGGAAAGTGGCTGAAGTATTACCTCTACCTGACGGCAGATCGGCGAAACACCTTTTGAAAAGTCTTATTCTTTTCACTGTCCTGACATCAATTTTCGATGTACGTACTTAATTTTTATACCAATATGTTCGCAATAGAATGTTCTAGAAGAACATATGTATAAAATGTCACACAAGGATGCGTGACCGGCACCAAATAAAAAACTTCGTTGATTACACTGGTCATGTCAACATTTTACAATAGTTTTACCACGAAGATACAAGCTAACTCCGTTTTCAATAATAGGCTATGTGACTATTAGAAAAAACGAAAATTTAATGGTAAACATGCTTAAATTATCCCCAAGTCGATCGGAGAAGAATTGGATTTTATAGAAATATTTCTTTTCCAATGCCGCTTGAGGTGCATTCAAGAGATAAATATATGTCCTGCTCAAGTGACATATGGGTGCTAAATTGTGCGCAATTTAAAGGCGCTCATTTTAAAACCACTACCAGATTGATCTGATAAAATTTAAAATTTTAACAAATATTTTAAAGCGAGACGCAGTGCGCATCGTCGGCGAGGCAACGGGTGAAAAATGAGTGACGCGAACGTAGTCTGTGGGACGCGAAAGTGTTAACATTTTTAGAAGACGAAATAATTTTTTGGAATTTTCTTTTTTGCGCACAGGGGTGTAAATCTCCTCAGGCCCCCCCTAGCAGCTTAAGGGTTAATCTGCCATTCCAGGTTTCCAAGACCTGACATATGGCTGTGGTGGTGGTGGTGTGGAAGTCACTGGACAATGGGACAAGTGTGGATAGCCTTC
Organism: Procambarus virginalis; assembly: GCA_020271785.1. Lineage (NCBI taxonomy): Eukaryota > Metazoa > Arthropoda > Malacostraca > Decapoda > Cambaridae > Procambarus > Procambarus virginalis. The sequence goes on from WNGS01009058.1 coordinate 13,437, forward strand.
TTAGCAGCAGCATCTGCACGCTCATTTAAGTTTACACCAATATGGCTGGGAACACAGCTAAACTACTGTCTTAAATGTCTTGGAGATAAGATGAGAGAAAACTTCCACTGATGTCTGATGAAGACTTTGTGCCCCTCTAATTATTTTTGCACTTCCACTCACAAGATGAGTATGAGGTGCACAATAAACTAGCCTAGTCTGGTGACAATAAAAACCTCCTTTCCAGTTAACCACTGTGCTGCTCAGCCTCTAAATATGGCACCCCCCGTGCGCAGGAAATAAACTCAGGAATTTTTATTTAGTGATAAATACCCCTTCCCGATGACGTGTATGTAAAGAGAAACTTGAAATTGTACTTATATTGGCTGCAATGGGGTCCAGAAAATGTGCTGTGATGTCACGATTCGGTGGTCGCCCATGGCATGGACTCCTAGGGACAGTCGCGCGCCACGTTCAAGATGCGTGAGTTGCCACAAATAATTTTTTGCTCTTTTTTTGCACACACTTCCAAATGCATTTTTTTTTTCTTACCAATCCTATGTATAATGAACACATACACAATATTATAGCAGTAGAACATCCGTACTGTCCAAAGTCACTGTGTTACATGCATCACAAATGTCTCCACATATACTGCTCATATTTCCAATGTTTCATGTTCAATCATGTATATATACAAGATGTTTACACACTACAGTACCACACACTATATACATTCACCAACAAAGTCAGAACTCCGCAAGTGAGCAATGTGCTGCGAAAGAGCCGACAGGGCACAGTGGCACTTTGTACTCAATGCACCAGGTGAAAATGCATCTTCGCTTGCGTTCTCGACGTTGAGTGTTCTTGCAAACACAGGCACGTTTACACTTCCAACTTCAGAATTGCGTTTAAATACATGGATGGCGATATACTAAAGAAATTGTTCACTACTTTTGTTAGGCCAAAGCTAGAATATGCAGCGGTTGTGTGGTGCCCATATCTTAAGAAGCACATCAACAAACTGGAAAAGGTGCAAAGACATGCTACTAAGTGGCTCCCAGAACTGAAGGGGAAGAGCTACGAGGAGAGGTTAGAGGCATTAAATATGCCAAAACTAGAAGACAGAAGAAAAAGAGGTGATATGATCACTACATACAAAATAGTAACAGGAATTGATAAAATCGATAGGGAAGATTTCCTGAGACCTGGAACTTTAAGAACAAGAGGTCATAGATATAAACTAGCTAAACACAGATGCCGAAGAAATATAAGAAAATTCACTTTCGCAAACAGAGTGGTAGACGGTTGGAACAAGTTAGGGGAGAAGGTGGTGGAGGCCAAGACCGTCAGTAGTTTCAAAGCGTTATATGACAAAGAGTGATGGGAAGACGGGACACCACGAGCGTAGCTCTCATCCTGTAATTACACTTAGGTAATTACACTTAGGTAATTACTTGTCCCGTAATGCTGTGCCTGGCATATACCCGAGCATGTGTACACCAAAACTATTAGTTACCCCTCAGTCTGTCTGGAACTGTGCGTGGCACTGTTGCTGGCACCCCGTTCGTTGCAACAGTGCCCAGCTTCCCATACTTGACGAGCAGTTGGGACACTAGAGCAACACTGAATGTTCGTGTTGGGGGGTCTCTTGCTTGATTTTACTAGATACATGTTGAAGCAGTTCAGCACTGCAACATCAATGAGGTGGAAAAAGAATTTTTTCATCCACTTCACAGATTTACTCACACATTCAACAGTACCAAGCATTATGTCGCATTTGTCTACTAGGAGCATGTTGACGTAGTCTATGACACAACCGGGTTTATATACAAAAACAAAGCGTGTTTGAAAGTGCACTTTGCCACTGTCCAACATGGCACCGGTGTGAACTGTTGTCAACATATTCACCTCGCGTCTGTCCCTCCACCACACTGATAACATCTTGTCACACTTGCGCAGCTGGCAATCACCCACTGCAATATTTATGCCAAACACTGACATTTCTCTCCTTTGGGCCTTCACAGTGCCACATACACCTGCGTTGTGGTCCAGGAGGTATCTGGTCAACATGGGACTGGTATAGTAGATGCCGGTGAACAGTATATGTCTAGTTCAGCAATGGTCCCACGAGGGTTTTGACGACACTGCCGGAGAACCAGTGTGGATCTTGAGCTGGTATTTCGACGTCTGTACCCGAATACAGTATCATGTCTTGTCTTGTGCTAGAGCCGTGTATAGGTATGGCAGGAGATGAGGTCGTTCTGCATATCGTAGGCCTACCATGAACACCTGATGTCGAGGGAACACTGTCGTCATTGTCCTCTGGGCTCGTGACACGCTGCCGCTTGCCTCGGCTTGCTGAGGCAGCAAAACCCCGTCTAGCAACACCCTCGCTGCTCGTACTTGGGTCATCAACACTATTTGTATCGGAGCCTATGTCACTGAAGCCCGAGAATGATTCACACATGTTGGTGGTGACTAACAAGTGTTGACCCAGGGCAGCAAGGCAGGCCAGGGAGAGGCGAGTGTACTGTACACACTCCCGACATCATCCACCTCAGTCTCTCCCTCACTCTTATCAGACCTCTGTGTAAGGCCTTTCTCTGGATCGTAGACTAAGTCATCATCCATGGCACCACCATCATACAAAATGTTGCGTATTTCCTCAGAGACGTTTTGCATGATGGCAGCTGACCGTGGAGCGGGAGCTCGTGGACGATGCGTTAGACATGGTCGCTTCCTTGAAACTTGAGGCTCCCCATGGCCCTGGGGCATTTTTTGTTCAAAATGGCAGACGATCACTGGGGCCCTCAGGCAGACATTTTGTATTTGCATCACCGTGTGCCAGTTTTGAATGGTACGCTATACCTATAAGACCCCTGAGGCGCATTGCACACCACCCGTCGACCGTCTGCAGGCGCGGTGCGCAGTTGCGCAGTGCAGTGGTTAATAAAATTAGAGATATTAAAACATTAAATGATTAGACAATAATAATAATAGAATGAATGTATGGTTGTTTGCATAATTCAGTGCTTATTTCAATAGCAGTTTATACCTCCTGCATTACTTATCTCTCTAAACATAAATTTATAATTTTTTTTAAAGCTGTAGATGGAATAGACTTCTTCTCTTCTCTTCCTTCAACACATTACACTTGGCAAGAACCTGTACAGGAAATGATGCCATCTTGACCTACATTCTTTTAATGTAAATAGGCTTCTTTTGTCCACATTGTGTGTTCCCAAATAGTAACCCTACTTAACAAATGTACATTACAAAATGACTAATTACTGTGACCACTTACAGTCCACTCTTTAAGCGCTGCATCCTTTCCAGGTCTCTCTGTCTAAATTTACGCCGTTCCGCTTTACTCATACCAGAGGGTGGATGTCTGAAATAATAATACACCTTAGTTTAATACTTAGTTTATACATTTTTTACTTAACCTAGTTTCTGCATTTATAATAAATACGATAGAAGGATACCCTCAGTTCTCCAATAGTCCCCAGGCTGGATGGATAACCCCAACTATTCAGTACTACCAGGGTGGATGGATAACCAAAGTTATCCAGTATTGTAATATAGTAGCCATGTATATCCAACCACCTTGGATGGATGAACAGTACAGTATAATTTATTACCTTTGCACACAAATCACTTCTTGAGGACTGAACAAAGTTACATTAACTGATAAAGTAAAGCTATACAGTCTGCACATATGTTAATAGCTGACAGCCCCTGGGTACTAATAATAATAATAATAATAATAATAATAATAATAATAATAATAATAATAATAATAATAATAATAATAAAATCCTTCTATCATTAAAATGCATTCCCCTAATCATGGGGAAAAAGAAAAACATTCGTTGAATGTATTGAAATTGCAATTTCTTGGTAAGCCCGGTGGCACCCTGAAGTTACCATCTCTGATGAAGGTGCCATCAGTCACAGTTCGCTGGGAGATCCAGCACCACGCAGAGAGCCTTGGCATTTATATATGAAGTTATTCATTTATGCTACCACTGAGAAAACTGCCAGCAAGTCAAACAAACCACAGCTGGCTGCCTCCAACACCTGCAGGTTCAAAAAACCAGCGTTGAATGTAATGAAACGCCATTTTCTGGGTGAGCCTCGGAGGCTTCTTGAAGCTATCCAGACTGATATGTGCCATATTACTGTAGCTTGGTGTCATCAGTCCCAGGAGTTCTGTGCCTACCAGAGACCAGAGTCAGATCCTGATCAACTCAAGAGGCACAGGGAGTAATGGCCATATGAACATTCTACATTTAGTCACTTCTGCCATCAACCAGGAAAAGCACCCAGAAAGATAGGCAAAACAATACAAGCCCTCTACTGGTGAAAATTGCAACCTAACTCCAAACAGAGCCAAAGAACTCACCCCACCCCCTCAAAAGAAGAAAAAAAAGCAAATCAACATCCAACTAGTGTCCCCCCCCCCCCTGAGAAGGGGGAGGGGGAGCCCGGTCATGCGAGCCGGTCACTCACCCCCCAGTTTGTAGAATGATGAATAACCAAATATCAAAGAGGGAGGGAGGGGAGGGGAGGGAGGGTATCAGAGAGCCACCAAGGATTACCCAGAAAATGGCATTTTATTACATTCAACGCTGGTTTTCTGTTGGGAGCCCGGTTGGCTCCCTGAAGCTAACTACCCACATAAGTAAAAGGAGGACTTACCCGGGAGGCAGCAGCATTGCAGGTCTCATGACGAAGATGAGACAATTGGCCACGACACACGTCCCAAAGCAACAAAATGCAACCCGTTTGATTTCCAAAACCCCTATGCCCGAATGTCAACCCAAGACATATTCCCAAAGACAGCAGCAAGAGCAGCATACTTCTCCACATCACAGGCACAAGGGTAGACCGCAAGCTGGGTAGACTTGATAACCCTGCAGACAACCCGAGATACACGAGCCCTGGAACAGAGAACCAGGGGAAAACTGATCAACCCAGAGCGCATCCACTGTCTTCATACGAGTGGCATGCAGGTAGTGACGTAAAGCCTCCATGGAAAAATATGATGCGTTCCCGGCTGAACCAACCAAGCATCAGTAACACATGGACCCCTTCGGAAACCAGCCATCTCACATGAGGGCCAGGAAAACCACTCCCCTACTGCCTACTCTTCATGAGAGTAGGCAACACAGAGGACACGGCAAACCTCCAATCGGATGTAGATCAGGTCTTTCTATGGGCTACAGAAAATAATATGGTGTTTAACGAAGATAAGTTCCAGCTCATGGGCTATGGAAAAAATGAAAATATAAAAACGGAAACCACGTACAAAACTCGGGCAAATCACAACATAGAACGAAAAGGCAATGTAAAGGATCTGGGTGTACTCATGTCGGAAGACCTTACCTTTAAAGAACACAATAAAGAAGCCATCACAACTGCAAGAAAAATGACAGGTTGGATAACAAGAACTTTTCACACTAGAGATGCTATACCGATGATGATACTTTTCAAAACGCTTGTGCTCTCTAGAGTGGAGTACTGCTGAACAATGACAGCCCCTTTCAAAGCTGGAGAAATTGTTGACCTGGAGAGCGTGCAGAGATCTTTACTGCTAGAATCCACTCGGTAAAACATCTAAACTATTGGGACCAACTAAAGAGCCTAAATCTGTACTCCCTTGAGCGCAGGCGGGAGAGATACATAATAATTTACACGTGGAAAATATTAGAGGGGCTGGTCCCAAACCTGCACACAGAAATAACATCACATGAGATCAGAAGACATGGCAGGATGTGCAGAATACCTCCGTTGAAGAGCAGAGGTGCAACAGGTACTCTGAGAGAGAACTATCAACATCAGAGACCCGGGACTGTTCAACACGCTTCCACTACACATAAGGGGCATAACTGGTAAACCCCTCAGTGTTCAAGAGAGAACTGTATAAGCACCTCCAAAGGATATCTGATCAACCAGGCTGTGACTCATACGTCAGGCTGCGAGCAGCCGCGTCAAACAGCCTGGTTGATCAGTCCAGCAACCAGGAGGCCTGGTCGACGACCAGGCCGCAGGGACGCTAAGACCCGGAAGCACCTCAAGGTAACCTCCCCCAATAGGATTTGAGCAAAGCCAGAACCCAAAGCAACAGCTGGACCGGGGGATAAAGGTAAAGGAACCCCCCCACCTCAACCAGTCCTACCGGAAAGCGTCTACCGCAAAAGCCTCGCAGTCGAAAAACGGCGCCACTTATAACGGAAGGTGCCGGGACCAGGCTGACGTGAAGAGGTCCATCTCCAGGTGCCCGAACGTCCGACAAAGCCAAAAGAAGGAAGCAGTGTTGACCATCCACTTTGCGGAAAGAGGAATGAAGCAAGACAGGACATTAGACACCCCTGAATGTGAAATGCGGGGGAACGGGGAAGGTGCCATGGCACTGAACACTGAAAAACCCAAAGAGGAAGCTAGAGGTGCAGCAACCGACGCAAGGATCCCAGCACTCATGTGAGTGGTGAAAGGGGCTGCCCTGAATATACCAGAACAGCTTCTGAAGCCGATCTCGGCTCACAGAGAAAACCAGCAGGTCCCCCTCAAAAACAGCAGATGACGGGCCTGCAGCCAAAGCAAAACTGCAGGAGGGAGAGAAACGGATGCGGTCCGAGAATCCCCCACAACGCCCAGCAAAGTTCGAACCCAGTACAGAACCAGATGGGACTTCTGCCAATTCACCAGGAACCCGAACTCGGCAAGCCGGGAAAGAACCACATCCCTGGCGGGCAGACATGAAGACCAACTGGGAGCCCAAACCAACCAGTCGTTGAGGTAGGCCAGAACCCTAATACCTAGCAAATGAAGATGGGTCACTATGACCCTGGTTAAACACGTGCATACGTGAGATACCAGATTCAGACCGAATGTAAGGCAATGAAAGCGGCAAGCCTGACACCTTGCCATGATACCTAACCAATCCCTGAACCCCGGATGAATAGGAATGTGCCAATAAGAGTCCTTGAGGTCCAGAGAAATCATCCATATGCCCAGCTCGAGAGGAAGCCGGACCTGGGACGACATAGTCATTGAAAAGGATGGGCAAGGAAGTAAGTAATTATCAAAAGAAGGCACCAAACCGGGAAGGCTATGTAGCACCATCAAATGTGCGGAATAATCAGAGGGCGCTAAATATCACCAAGGATGCAAAACACATGCTCATCTCGGAAGTCAGGACATTCAAGAAAGGACATGCACACCGTAAGAGGACAATGCAATTAGGACAATAAGGAGCAGGGCGGCGCTCCATCAAGTGACCATGGGTTTAAGCGAGTATGGCCAATATGCAACCTCGCCAAGCAGTTTCCCATCGCGGTTACGGTGATAGGAGGACAGCCACGAGGAAACAACATTTAACCCTCAAACCGCGCTATCAATATAAATGATATCAGTGACAAAACCAAAACCGCGCACATCATTTATATATGATTTCGTGTGCTAGCGCTATATTTAAACGCCCCGCCTTGGATAGGGGCAGCTATAGGTACAGCCCGACTGATAGTTGTCAGATGCCACCTACCTTGAGGATACCTTGAGGTGCTTCCGGGGCTTATCGTCCCCGCGGCCCTCATCGACCAGGCCTCCTGGTTGCTGGACTGATCAACCAGGCTGTTGGACGCGGCTGCTCGCAGCCTGACGTATGAGTCACAGCCTGGTTGATCAGGTATCCTTTGGAGGTGCTTATCCAGTTCTCTCTTGAACACTGTGAGGGGTTTGCCAGTTATGTCCCTTATGTGTAGTGGAAGCGTGTTGAACAGTCTCGGCCTCTGATGTTGATAGAGTTCTCTCTCAGAGTACCAGTTGCACCTCTGCTTTTCAACGGGGGTATTCTGCACATCCTGCCATGTCTTCTGGTCTCATGTGATGTTATTTCTGTGTGCAGTTTGGGACCAGCCCCTCTAATATTTTCCACGTGTAAATTATTATGTATCTCTCCCGCCTGCGCTCAGGGAATACAGATTTAGGCTCTTTAGTCGGTCCCAATAGTTTAGATGTTTTACCGAGTGGATTCTAGCAGTAAAGGATCTCTGCACGCTCTCCAGGTCAGCAATTTCACCGCAGTGAAAGGGGCTGTCATTGTGCAGCAGTACTCCACTCTAGAGAGCACAAGCGTTTTGAAAAGTGTCATCATCGGTATAGCATCTCTAGTGTGAAAAGTTCTTGTTATCCACCTGTCATTTTTCTTGCAGTTGTGACGGCTACTTTATTGTGTTCTTTAAAGGTAAGGTCTTCCGACATGAGTACACCCAGATCCTTTACTTGCCTTTTCGTTCTATGTTATGATTTGCCTGAGTTTTGTACGTGGTTTCCTTTTTTATTTTTCATTCTTTCCATAGCGCATGAGCTGGAACTTGTCTTCGTTAAACACCATATTATTTTCTGTAGCCCATAGAAAGACCTGATCTACATCTGACTGGAGGTTCGCCGTGTCCTCTATGTTGCCTACTCTCATGAAGATCCTAGTGTCATCTGCAAAGGATGATACAGTGCTATAGGTTGTGTTCTTGTCTATGTCCGATATAAGGATGAGAAAAAGTACTGGAGCAAGCACAGTACCCTGGGGACTGAGCTCTTACGGTTGACGGGTTGGATTTTATT
>WNGS01009059.1:0-12314 GCA_020271785.1 Procambarus virginalis
TTTGTTACTGCATAAGAGTTGTTTTGTTTAAGAACAGTGATGGTAACAAATATTAAGTTGACAAGAGAAATGCAGTGACACAGTTTTTACAAATAAACTTTGGTAAATGTCTAAATAAATACTTTGTAATAAATCATTTGTAAATAACTAAAAATTTGGAAACTAAATAATTTGTAAATAACTAAATAATTTGTAATTAATTTGAAACTAAATAATTTGTAATTAAATAATTTGAAAACTAATAAATTTGTAAATAACTAAATAATGTCAAATTAAATAATTTGAAAACTAGATAATTTGTTAATTAAATAATTTGTAACTAATTTGAAAATAAATAAATTTTGTAAAAACTAATTAACTTGTAATTAAATCATTTGAAAATAAATAATTTGTAACTAACTTGAATCAGTAATGAATTATAATAAATTTGTTGGGAAAGAGTAGAGGTGTCGGTAATGTGACACATAATTAGTTACTCAATGCCAGAAACACTTGTACACTGCTTTAACAATCAAATGGAGAATATTTAAGAATATGAAAGAACGTGAACTGAATTTGTAAAGAAAGTGAATAACGTAAGAGAGAAAATGAATTGAACTTGCAAAATAAAGCAACAATAAATTGAAGTGTTAATAACCAACTTACAAGAGCCAACTAAAGAGGAAGACACGAGCAGAAACACACAGTTGTCTGACTAAGTGTGATGTACACCTGAGAGGGGGGGGAGGGGGGGGGGAAGTGTTAGTGGCGACTTCTTAGGAGTAAACAAGGACTCAGGACACGAACTAAAGCTCGGTAATTATTGAATTTGTAGTTAATATGACTAAATAAACTATATTTAAAAATTTCAGAGAATTGATCCGTTATTAGCGAAGTGTAAGAAGAAAGTAAGGCAGCGTCCAGGAGCTGGCTCTCGGTAACTGATTTAGTCATATTTACCACCTCAGAAATATGTTTGGTTTTTAATTGGGTGAAAATTGGGTAACTAGTAGCAAAATTATGAGAGGGAACTATGGCAGAGGACGAGAGCTGAAACTCGATAACTGCCTTGATCTTACTTATTACCTTGATCTATTTACTATGTTCAAAACACAGTGGTTTTAATTTGAGAAATTGGGTTAATAGTAGTTTCACTACACTTATAAACATATAGAGCAGAGTCCTAAGAACTAACGTCTCACACTGGGAATAACTGAACAACAAGCAACAATAATGAACAAGTTATAATGAACTTATTCTTAGAACTTAGACATCCTCTGATATAACTTTACTATGGAACGGGAATAGTATACAGCATGTATTTTCTACATAAGAAGTTCTTAACAAACTTTTATGAACATATTTTCTGAAAATGGACTGGATACGATTTTAACAAAAACGGAACTCTGCCTGGTCGAGTGGAGACTGCACTCTGGATACCTGCTTCATGGAGGTCTGGGAGTTGTTCTACTCCCCAAGCCCGACCCAAAGCCAGGCTCGACTTGTGAGAGTTTGGTCCACTAGGCTGTTGCTTGGAGCGGCCCGCAGACCACACATACCCATCACAGCCCGGTTGGTCCGGCATTTCTTTTAGAAAACAATCTAATTTCTCTTGACGATGTCCACGGTTGGTCCGGCAATATTTTTTATGCTCGCTGGGAGGACGTTGAACAACCGCGGACCTCTGATGTTTATACAGTTTATACAGAGGTTTATACAGACCTCCGATTGTGCCTATGGCACCTCTGCTCTTCACTGGTTCTATTCTGCGTTTTCTTCCATATCGTTCACTCCAGTACATTGTTATTTTACTGGTAGAATTGGGACCTGGCCTTCAATATTTTCACCATGTATTTGATAACTCTATCGTCTCCTTTCTAGTGAGTACATTTGGAGAGCTTTCCAAAGATCCCAATAATTTAGGTGCTTTGTCGCGTCTATGCGTGCCCTGTATGTTCTGTGTGAAAACTTTAGAAGTGATTTTAGGAAAAAGTGAATCTATTTGGAATTTGGATATAAAAAAAAAATCCTTATCCTTATTCCTGTTGTGATATTCTAATATTACATCCGTCGACTTTACCTGAAAGTCTGGATAGGTCGCCTAAAAAAGGACTTGCTTAGCTAACACGCTCAGTGTAGTAAGCAGCTCATTCCTCACTCTGGGACCATATAAGAACAATTGACTAGGCGCGAGCAAACACCTCAAAAGTTTGAAATCCCCTCCACTTAGGCCGTCGACCTTCGTCATTCGCCACAGCGAAACTAACGAGTACGTCACGGGCTCTCACAACAAAATTTATGTTGTGTGGTGCTATGAATTCAGATCTAAGCTCATGAAGCAGTCTCAGTTTAACAGCAGAGTGGCAGACCTTATGTACAGCAATAAAATGTTTGGGGTGTACGAGAAGACAGTGTTCAACATAACACAGTTTATTCAACAAAGTACTAACTACTACTACAACGAAATAAATATCAATGACGTTACTGGAAATCCTTGGAGTGACACTTTGACTGACAGCTAGACACCAGCTCCGAGGGCTGCATAATGAACTAACTTGAACACACTGAATGATCACAGAGGAATCAATCAAGCAAGCAAGACATACTAAGCCTCTAATACAACACAAGGTAGGCTAGGAGACACGCCTCTAATACAACACAAGGTAGGCTAGGAGACACACCTCTAATACAACACAAGGTAGGCTAGGAGACACACCTCTAATACAACACAAGGTAGGCTAGGAGACACACCTCTAATACAACACAAGGTAGGCTAGGAGACACACCTCTAATACAACACAAGGTAGGCTAGGAGACACACCTCTAATACAACACAAGGTAGGCTAGGAGACACACCTCTAATACAACACATGGTAGGCTAGGAGACACACCTCTAATACAACACAAGGTAGGCTAGGAGACACACCTCTAATACAACACAAGGTAGGCTAGGAGACACACCTCTAATACAACACATGGTAGGCTAGGAGACACACCTCTAATACAACACAAGGTAGGCTAGGAGACACACCTCTAATACAACACATGGTAGGCTAGGAGACACACCTCTAATACAACACATGGTAGGCTAGGAGACACACCTCTAATACAACACAAGGTAGGCTAGGAGACACGCCTCTAATACAACACAAGGTAAGCTAGGAGACACACCTCTAATACAACACATGGTAGGCTAGGAGACACACCTCCAATACAACACAAGGTAGGCTAGGAGACACGCCTCTAATACAACACAAGGTAAGCTAGGAGACACACCTCTAATACAACACATGGTAGGCTAGGAGACACACCTCCAATACAACACAAGGTAGGCTAGGAGACACGCCTCTAATACAACACAAGGTAGGCTAGGAGACACACCTCTAATACAACACAAGGTAGGCTAGGAGACACACCTCTAATACAACACAAGGTAGGCTAGGAGACACGCCTCTAATACAACACAAGGTAAGCTAGGAGACACACCTCTAATACAACACATGGTAGGCTAGGAGACACACCTCCAATACAACACAAGGTAGGCTAGGAGACACGCCTCTAATACAACACAAGGTAAGCTAGGAGACACACCTCTAATACAACACATGGTAGGCTAGGAGACACACCTCCAATACAACACATGGTAGGCTAGGAGACACGCCTCCAATACAACACATGGTAGGCTAGGAGACACACCTCTAATACAACACAAGGTAGGCTAGGAGACACGCCTCCAATAACCTTCTATCAGTTCCCTACGCTTCTTGCAGTCCTCGCCTGCAATGGCGTTTGCAAGCAATCAAACTATCAATGACATAACAATGATGACTAATGGAGTTACTGGCAACTCCAGTAACGCTCCTCAATTAAATCCTTTCGTTAACACTCCGTCCCTCGGAGGATGAATCAACAATCAACAACTAATTGATTACGTTAATATCAAAGTAACACTTACGTTAACTTAATCTTGTCTTCCACAGACAACTCAAACTGTACAACTGTCACTAGTAACTCGGAACTACACAAACACTCTACACGTCGAGCATTCAGTGAGTAATCCTCATTAATCCCTGTACTCCAGACAGCTGATTAATCCCAGTACGAGTTACGTTATCCGTTACTTTCGCCCCTCGATAGTTTACCACAGTCACAATATCCAAAGTGCTAAGAGAACGGCAATCACCCTTAACTACTCTCGAGTAATTAATTACTATCCCGAAGATCAGTAATTAATTAATACAAATACGTCACCTTTCACACTGGCTCAGTAATTTACATTAATGGTATGAATTCCGTCTGAGCCTTCCGTACCTTGACAAATTCAGGTGACTAGTTCACAGTCACACGAACTGATAATTAATCACCACGTCCATGTTATTTTACAATGACATTACTCTCTCAAGAGTCAGTCAAATTACCTGTCCACTGACAGATCAATAACCGACGTTACGTTAAGAAAACAATGGAGCCTTCGTGTAAGTCTATCAACCCTGATCGAAGTTAATTACCACATACATAATCACACTTGTCACAGCCCTGGGCAACACAACACGAGAAATAACACTCAGTCTACAACACAACACTACACAAATAACTACACGTCTCCGTGGTGTAGTGGTAAGACACTTACCTTGCGTTCCGCGAGCGCTTTGTCATGGGTTCGTATCCTAGCCAGGGAGGATTTACTGGGCGCAAATCCTTAACTGTAGCCTCTGTTTAACTCAACATTGAAATGTGTACTTGGTTGTAAAAACGATTCTTCGCGGCGGGGATCGTATTCCAGGGACCTGCCCGAAACGCTACGCGTACTGTGGCTGTACAAGAATGTAACAACTCTTGTATATGTCAAAAATAACACCCACTGATAGTACTCCAAAATAATGAAATGGCAGGAAATCCCTGGTGTTACACACTGACTCACTTTACCTGTTCACTTATGACTGGAAGCTGGACTCCCTCTCCTGCAAAAGATTACACCACAAGGAACAAGATAATCACCAAGAATAATTACCACAAATCCTACCAGAGTGGAATATACAGCACTAGGACAGCCCACACAGTCCTTAGCTAATATATTTATAATGTGTTCCCATGTGTACACTCTCACACACACACACATGTACGCCTGCCCACACCGGGCAAAGTCCCTCTGGACTGACAAGAACGTCAATAAAGGTGAAAATCTCACACACCCGCACTTCACCTCACCTCTACAGGTGCTTGGAGACAATGCAGGCGGACCACCTGACTCTCGAATCCAGGCTTAAGAGATAACAATCACCAAAATCACACAGGGTACTTACTTCATTTACACTGCCGGCTACCATGTATACCCGTAACTCCTACCATACCCAGGTACCCAGCTGTAGGTGGCTGGCTGGCTGGTCAATGTGTGTTAGGCTAGGCTAGCCTAACACACACACATCACACTAACGTGATGCATCAAATGAACAAATCCACAAGGGCCGTGACGAGGATTCGAACCTGTGTCCGGGAGCATCCCAGACACTGCCTTACTCGACTGAGCTACGACAGGGTAAAAGAGTTGAAACCGAATCCAGTATCGGGATCTTACGGGATCCAGTAAGTTCAGTAGAACTTCGGTTTCAACTCTTTTACCCTGTCGTAGCTCAGTCGATTAAGGCAGTGTCTGGGATGCTCCCGACGCAGGTTCGAATCCTCGTCACGGCCCATGTGGATTTGTTCATTAGGCTAGCCTAGCCTAGCCTCTGCGCTAGGCTAGCCTAGTGCGGAGGCTCACATGGCTCGGCGTGTTTTCGTACCCTTACTCACACACGGCGCGGTTTCGTACCCCCACCACCGGCGAAGCGCCACGTTCGTACAAGGTGGCGCGTTCACGTCTAGCGTCTCTCTCACGAAATTCCCATGAATTTCTATGGGGAAAACTGCCCCTGAACACTGGCACGAATTTCCCTTTCACTCTACTGCTACAGATCACTTAGCAGGTGGTCAGTGTCTGACAAATCACTGGAATGGGAGACTCGAGTCCGTTGCTGCTCGTATGAAACTTTTACCCACTTTCCAGGATCTCTTCCAATACACTCCCTGTCTCCCTCCCTTCCAAATACGACGATTTCCCGGATTCTGCTCACGGATCGACGACGTAGTTGAATGGAGGATTGAAGATGTACAGTAGCATACCGCCACGACGCCTTTTATTCAATTTGACCGAATGAGCAAAGATGATGTCAGACAAGGGCAAAGGTTGGAGGCAGAATGCGTCTTGAGGAAAGACGCCGGCGTCTTCCAAGGGTCTCCTCAAACGAACCAATCAGAGGAAGGCATACAGCTGCCTACCCTACCTTGCCAATCACAGGCAAGCTAACATGGCCCCAGGGTGACTCCAAGAAGGCCGGTGGCGTTGCCATGGTAACGAGGCTGGTGGGGGTGGCTTGAGTCACTATGCTTCACGCCTTCCCGCGCCTCTTGTCTTCCCGCGCGCTCGCCTCGTGTCTTCCTCAACAACACAATAAAAGCTTCAGCTCGCTCTAACTCTTTCCACAGAAGTGCTACAACGGCCATTGTAACATATTTAGAATCCTGAAGACTCAGGCTCTCAGATGAGCCCGAACACGAGATGCTTCGGGTACGGGTTGCCAGAACTAGTCTCATGCACGGCTGTGCACGTGCTGAGTCCCACAGACACGTAAAACCAGTGGAAAGTTTAGCTGGTGCCAACCCATCCCCTCGCTTTGTATTCCCTCTGTTTCAGCAATCTCTCCTGCTCTGAAGGGGGAAGTGAGTACTGAGCAGTACTCAAGACGGGACAACACAAGTGACTTGAAGAGTACAACCATTGTGATGGGATCCCTGGATTTGAAAGTTCTCGTAATCCATCCGATCATTTTTCTGGTTGACACAATATTTGCTTGGTTATGCTCCCTAAACATTAGGTCGTCGGACATCATTATTCCTAAATCCTTTACATGTTGCTTTCCTACAATGGGCACATTTGATTGTGTTTTGTACCCTGTATTATGTTTAAGGTCCTCATTCTTACCGTACCTGAGTACCTGGAATTTATCACTGTTAAACATCATGATATTTTCTGCTGCAGAGTCGAAAACTTTATTAATATCTGCTTGCAGTTTTTCAATGTGTTCAGCACAGGTAATTTTCATGCTAATTTTTGTGTCATCTGCAAATGATGATACGAAGCTGTGACTTGTATTTTTGTCTATATCTGATATGAGAATAAGGAAAAGCAGCGGTGCAAGGACTGTACCCTGAGGTACAGAACTTTTAACTGCGTTTGGATTCGATTTTATATGATTGACTGTTACTCTCTGTGTTCTGTTCGACAGGAAATCGAGTATCCAGCGTCCTACTTTACCAGTTATTCCCATTGACCTCATTTTGTGGGTTATCACTCCATGGTCACATTTGTCGAATGCCTTTGCAAAGTCTGTGTATACAACATCTGCATTTTGCTTTTCTTCTAGGGCTTCTGTGATTTTGTCATAGTGGTTGAGTAACTGTGACAGACAGGATCTCGCTCAAAATCCATGTTGTCCTGGGTTGTGTAGCTCATTATTTTCCGTAAAACTAGAACTTTGATTCCTAATCACTCTTTCAAAAACTTTTATTATGTGTGATGTTAGTGCAAATGGTCTATAATTTTTTTGCCAAGGTTTTACTACCCCCCCTTGTGCAACAGAGCTATATCTGCAGATTTAAGTGCTGCTGGTATCTCCCCTGTATCTAGGCTCCATATTACGCTGAGTGCTCTCGCTACTGGTACTTTACATTTCTTTATGAATATTGAATTCCACAAGTCAGGACCAGGGGCTGAGTACATAGGCATGTTGTAAATTTCTCTTTCAAAGTCTTCCGAGTTTGTGTTAATATCCGTTATATTATCTGCAGCTTGAATGTCATTCATAAAGAAGCTGTCTGGGTCATCAACTTTCATGTTGTTTATTGGTGTGCTAAACATAGCCTCATACTGGCTTCTTAGAATTTCACTAATCTCTTTGTCGTCCTCTGTGTACGTACCTTCATTTGTAATTAACGGTCCAATACTGGTCGAGGTTTGGATTTTGATTTTAACTATGTGAAAAAATATTTGGAATTTTTCCTTATCTTTTGTATGGCTTTCTGTTCCAGTTCCATTTCCTCAGACTCATATGATCGCTTCAACGTTTGTTCTATTTCTTCGATCTCCCTGCTTAGGCTTATTTTCCTTGCTTGTGATAGTTGTGTCTGCCGAAGCATTTCCGTTATTTTTGTTCCTTCTCCTGTACAGTCGTCTGCGTTCTCTTTCTAGAGTGGTCCTCTTTCTGCCCCTCCTCACAGGCACGTGCCTCAAGCAGACCTTGTAAGCTTCAGCTGTCAGTTGAGCTATCTCCTGTATTCACCTAGTTGTACTTGCGGGGGTTGAGCTCTGGTCATTCGGCCTGCCTCTCAACTGTTAATCAATCAACTGTTACTATCTACTAACTAACTTCCCCCCCCCCTAGGAAGCATCCCGTAACAGCTGTAACTCCCAGGTACCTATTTACTGCTAGGTAACAGGGGCATCAGGGTGAAAGAAACTGTGCCCTGTGTGGGAGTTTTGTTGCTTAAGACCGTCTTCCATTGAATGTTTGCAAGGTCTATATTTATTTTTCCCAGTCGATCCTCTTATTGTTGAAATTGAATTGATTGAATATTCCTTCTCTCTTGTTGCTCTTCTCTTTGACCTACTACCGTTATTAAAGTTAGTTCGCACTTCAATGAGCTTATGGTCTGAGTATGTAGTGTCTCAGATTGTAGTGTCTCTGATTAGTTTATCATTGTGAATAACAAATCTGGTGTATTTTCGTTCCTAGTTGGTTCTTTTATCTGTTGATTAAGCGAGAATTTGTCACAGAATCTCAGTAGTTCTCTGACCTGTGGTTGGTTATTTCCAGGTTGGTTCCCTGCTATGATATTTGTGTTTGCCATTCTCCATCTTAGACTCGGTAAATTGAAGTCTTAAAGGACGATAATATTTGGAGCTGGGTTCGCTAGGTTATCAAGGATGTTCTCTATTTTGTGCATCTGCTCTGTGAATTCCTCAACCGTTGTATCTGGCGGTTTGGCGTCAGCAAAGCTATGGTTACATTAGCGAGACTCTTGACGTCTGGCTAATCGACTCGTATCCACTCGTGGAGAAACACCTAACTTAACACAGTTGACAGCCAATCACTAACACGGCAACCTAACTGCCGGTATGCAAAGGGATCACAAGAGTTCCAACCGGATACTCGGTAATGATGATATGCAATAAACACAATAATAATCACACAATAACTAAATGTGTGGTGTATGTGAAGCTCACATCCACAGACGAGTGAAATGCTGTGATACCACACAGATAAACACGCATACACCGTCGATTCACCTATAACCTGCGACAGGTATAAGAAGGTGAGAACTGTGGTTGATCCCTCAGATCAACACAGACACAATAAAACAATGACAAGATCTTGTACTTACAGATAAGGTACCTTTCCTTACGCACTCACTCAGACTCGTTTATACAAGCACTCGTAGGTGGCCTGATAGCTGGTTTCGCTCGTAGACACGGAGGGTACTCGCATTATCTTGAGATGATTTCGTGAGTAGGGCGTGCTGTATGCTTAACAGACAGACACACGCGCACACACTGGCACTGACGGTGCGTGAGGTGGTGACGTCACGTAGGAGTGAGGGCGGCGGCGGGCGCTCGAGGTACTGAGGTACACGCTCAGGATGAGTGGCGGTACCATGCACTACACTGTACACTGTGGTAATGTCACACACAGATTACTTAGGCGGCGGCACTGCCTTAGTTCACTCTACGTCACTCACGACGATCTTTGTCACCAGGGGTTACCTGATACCAGTCTGTTTCGCTCTGGAGATTTGTCACTTTAGGCTTCTAAACAATATATTCCCACTCGTGATTCTGGCGAGTGTGTGGTATATCGCAAAGACGCTGAGTTAACTTGACGGTGAGGGATAGACGGTGATCAGTCTATTGGCCGGTAGAACAGAACACGTCCTCTGGGTATAGTCGCTCTCACGTGAATGAATTTGCAAGGGTGCCGGGCATCTCGTGGCACACAACACAAAAGAAGTTACAATTTGACCAATAGCATTGCAGCAAATGAGCGGGAACCAATCATATTAACTCGTTCGATGAGCAGTAGCAGGAGTGACGTCATGAACACGTCATAGCTGTTATTCAACATCGCGCCGGTTGACCCCAGAGGTCAGACGCTGCTGGCGCCTTCCCCTGTGTCTCTCACGCGGGCACCAGCCATGTACTCACTGACCCTTGGTGGACAGTATGCTTAACACTTTCCTGTATCTACTCTCAGCCTGGACATACGGCGGCCTACGTATTTTAACAGTGTTCCTGGTTAAGTGGGCATTCTGGAGATACCCAACATGCCAGATCACTATCCAGGATTAAGGGAAATAGGCTTTGTGCACGAAAGATCAGTGCACTGTGCACTGCAATGAGCCATTCAAGTCAACTATGGGAGGATCTTGGGAGGCATACTCCCACACAATACGATGCTTATCTTAACATACTAGGAAGGTTAGGTAAGGTCGGTGTTTTCTATGAAGCTTTCCAAGGTAAACTAAAATATTCACAATAAATTAGTATGTCATATGCACGTATTTAATAAGTCAATATTGACTATACGAAAGTGCGAGAACGGGTTGCAACCTCGTCACGGCCCTTGTGGATTTGTTCATTTGATGCATCAGGCTGTTGTGATTTGTGTGTGTAATACACACTGGGGGTGACATGGAGGCACTCCTGGGCTCTGAGGTTGAACACAGAGCGCGGCACGAATTCGTATTGAAGTAAGAAGCTCCTTGTACCCGGGTTGACGATCTTTATACAGCTGACGCGGAGGATTGGTCGGTAATATATGAGGTCGTCCCCCCCCCCCCCCAGGCTATACAGCTGACGAGGAGGATTGGTCGGTAATATATGAGGTCGTCTCCCCCCCCCAGGCTATACAACTGACGAGGAGGATTGGTCGGTAATATATGAGGTCGTCTCCCCCCCCCCCCCCCCGGGCTATTGAGTTGGAAGGCCGTGAGTATTGAATGTTTTATTATTAGTAATACCTGTGGTAAATATTAGGAAAATAAGTAAGGGGGAGAGGGAGGGAGGGGAGAGAGATGTAGCAGGGAATAATGTTGGAAATTTCCAACACTGATACATTTCTATTGTATCACACTACACTATTGTTGTATATTAACCACAATATCAATTAACCTGACTAACTGTAATACTAACATAAATTAATGTTACTTTGCGCATTAATTGCTGAAATTCTCACGACATAGAGACAGGATTGCGTCAGATAATGTCTATCTAGACATTTATTAGCAATATGTTAGAGAATTGAATTGAATATGGTTCTCTACTTTTATCAGTATACTGTATAATAATTAGTGATAATATAACTCCTAATGATCCAATAACCGAGAGTTATTAACTAAGATTATCCCTAACAACAGTTTTATCTGTTACATACGAACGCCGTGGAAATATTTCCCATTTCCGTTAATAAGGAAACGGTGCTTAATCAACACTATGAAGCAAGAATATAAACAATATAGTTCCCTACAATTGCAACCCTGTTCTTTTAAAGCATTACTTCAGTAGTTACACGGAAAAGAATTCTCCGTGATTACTAAATTCTATTGTGAATGCGAGGAGGGCGTTGAGGGGGACGCGAGCGGCGAGCCGCCATGCGTCCTCCCGTGTTCGTCTAGCGATGAGGAAGACGCGGGGTGGTGGTGTGACTGAAGAGTTTCCAACATTAATTACGTTACAACTCCACCAATAGTCACCAATTACCTCCCCACGTGTTCTACAGTGGCCTACCAGTTAATAACGCCTCAACAATTGAAGTCAGGGCCCGTAATTACGCGTACACAGCAGTGGACGCCTGGGACTGGCAGACTTTAGTGTTTGACACGCTCCCGTTAAGTGTACTATTCTTGTTTGATGCATCACTCCAGATTGTGTTTTTGTGGTAGTCTGTCATTATATAGCAAGAACAACAACAATGCAACGTTAGTTGATTTTCTTCATTTATTTCAATTTCAATGAATATTGAAATAATTCATAGCTAATAAAATGCTACTTAATTTTCCGTGATCGCACGTGTAGACGACGAGTTAACAAGTTGTCTCTTATCACTCACGATAATTTCCGCGGGTTTCTTCCTTATTGGGAGCTGTGGCCACGAGGACGAGTAACGACACGGCATTACAGAAGTCGTCTTACAGCTCAGACACCCGCTTTCGTATAACTTTAGCTAAGATTATAGTAGTT
The DNA here is from genome assembly GCA_020271785.1 of Procambarus virginalis. NCBI lineage: Eukaryota > Metazoa > Arthropoda > Malacostraca > Decapoda > Cambaridae > Procambarus > Procambarus virginalis. Next base: position 12,311 of record WNGS01009059.1, read on the forward strand.
TCTA
>WNGS01009059.1:19990-34502 GCA_020271785.1 Procambarus virginalis
CCCCCATCGTCCCTCACCATCTCACCCCCACTCCCGTCCCTCAGACTCTCCCACTTTCTCACTCCCCACTCCGTCCTCCCCACTCTCCACTCCCCGGCCCCATACTACCTCCAGCTTCCTTTCACCACTCTCCCCCACTCCGTATCCTCACCTCCACTCGGTCCACTCGACTCTCCCACCACTTCCGTCCCCACCATCCCCTCTCCTCTTCTCCACTCCTCCTCCCCCAACTCCGTCCTCCCCACTCTCCCCTCCTCCACTCCCTTCCCACCCGACTCCCCCCTCCCCCACTCTCACCCCCACTCCCGTCACTCACCACTCTCCCCCACTCCGTCCCTCACCACTCTCCCCCACATTCCGTCTCCCCACTCTCCCCCCACTCCGCCCCTCTCCCCCATCCGTCCCCCCCTCCCCACTCGTCCCCCACCGTCCACGTCCTCACCACTCCTCCCCCACTCCGTCCTCCCACTCTCCCCCACCTCCGTCCTCAATCCCCACTCGTCTGCCACATCCCTCGCACCTCTCCCCACGTCCTCCAACTACTCCATCCACCCTCCCCCCACTTCTCCCCCACTCCATGCTTCCCATCCATCCCCCACTCCGTCCCTCCCCAACTCTCCCCCACTCCGTCACTACCCCCTAACTCTCCCCCACTCCGTCCCTCACCCCCGTACTCCCCATCCTCCCACTTCGCCCACTACGATCCCCACTCCCAGTCCACATCCCCACTCCAACACACTCCGTACACTCCCCTCCACCACTCCTCCCCCACATCCGTCACCCTCCCCACTCTCCCCCACTCCGTCCCTCACCCACTCTACCCCCACTCCGTCCTTCACCCCAGCTCCCCCACTCCGTTCCTCCCCACTATCCTCCCACTCCGCTCGCCATTCCTCCCACTTCCCCACCCTCCGTCCTCACCACTCTCCCACGCCACTCCGTCCTCACCACTCCCCCACTCGTCACTCCCCACTCCCCAACTCCGTCCCTCAGCCACTCTCGCCCCGCTCCGTCCCCTCCCCACTCTCCCCCACTCCTCCCGTACACCTCCCCACTCTCCCTACCACTCTCCCCCAATGGCTTCACCACTCTCACCCACTCCGTCCTCCCCACTCCCCCACTTCCGTCCTGCCCCCCACGTCCTCCCCCTACTCCTCCCTCACCACTCTCCCCCACTCCGTCCCTCCCCACTCTCCCCCACTCCTCACCTCCCCCAGTTCCACTGCTCGTCAACACACAACACATCAACTGTCACCCACATTACCTTTATCACAGTACATAATCTCTCATGATGTGAGGCAAGTCTTATCTCCTTTTATGTCCCCCCCCCCCTCGCCACCCAACTAAGAAGTAATCAACGTTTTTCTGGCTTATCAGTAAAGTGATCATTAGTGATAACGACCTCCTTCAAGACACCTGTATAATTATCCCCTCAGATAACATTACTGGCGGACAGTCCATCAGCATTACAATACTCACCACCTTTCACCAGCCTAATAATTGTCTGTCTGTGTTTACGTTACTTGTTGGGGTTATCTGGGGCTTTAACTCGGATATTATATTATTGGATTATTATCATTAACATATATCGAAGGACGCCCACTTTTGAGAAAAGAGAGCAAACAAACAAGGTGATTATTAGACGTGGACAACTATAGAACCAGCGTCTATGTACGAAATTAACTTAACAATCACTTGAAAATAATGAACAAACTGATATTATTAATTTAAAGTCAAAGCCTCTAAATATAGACGGGTGGGGGGGGGGGGGGATTTCTAGTTCATATAAATCTAGGAACCAGTGTGGTTCGTCACTAGTTATATACATCTAGGAACCAGGTGTGGTTCGTCACTAGCTCATAATATATCTAGGAACCATAAGTGTGGTTCGTCACTAGTTCATTGTTGAGTTAGTAGCATAGCAAATTTGAACTAATATAGATTCAAAGATATACCTCAAATAATGAATATATTAAAAGATTATGAAATATTGAGCAAGAGTAAGGAGCAAAACACCTTAAACACTAAGCACATAAATTCTGGCATTAAATTATTCAACGTGTAAAAATCCTGTATGTGAATTTATACGCGCGCACGCCACGCATCTTTGTATCGTTGATATGTTTGGAGGTTTGGCCTCTTCCTGTATTGATTCCATTTTTGTGTCTTTTGGTCTCTAGCCCTCTTGCACTTTCTGTTGAATTATCACTTAGGTAATTACACACACATAGTCATCAATCCCCACTGACGTCTTCTGCACCGTAATGTCTCCCCCCCCCACCCAAGGGAACACATGAAGTTTTCAAGCTAAACTTTCTAATATGCTTCACTCACCTGAGGTCTATAGAAAAAACGAAATCTGATTATGTATATTGGTTCTACAAGGTAGCCAACTCCAGCAAAATATTAAATATGTACCCAACTCAACTAATGATTAATCAAACCAATACTACTCCATGGGATAACTGGGATTTATCATTGATTTTGTAAATGCGCCCAAGAAAGATAGTGTGCACTCTACATTATTAAAACAGTTAACACTGAAAGCCCACTGAAAGTACTCAGAGTCTGGGTAACGATGTGTATCAGTGCTATACCGACGGCTCTGTAGAAGAGGGTGGACGATGTACCGATGTGCATGTAATGTATTTGAACAATCTTCTCTCGTACATACAACAATGAAGCGCGTCAATGACTGGGCAAGTAAACTCAAACCGAACTTGCAGGCACCTTGCCACTGAATTTTAAAAGACAAAGGCGGTGGACTTATATACTGTGACTCGCAGAGTGCCACTCCTGGCATTGAACGCACATAGTAGTGACACCCAGAAAATAGTCATTGATATTCGAATGAATGTTTTAGCTGCTAAAGAAACAGATTTGAATTAAATCCTATGGATACCATCACATGTTGGCATCTCAAGGCATGACACTGTTGATATGCTTGCAAAGACAGCCTGTAGAAAACCAGTGGTAGAAATTGATATGGGTATTCATTAGCAGTGACAAAGAGAATACTTAACAAAATATCTAATGAAGATCTCACCGACCTAACAAATTCACAAAGACCTGAAAGTTGTAGCATTAAATATTATGATAGATATCGTGAGGAAACATTCACATAGGGGACTAATAGAACAAGAACCCGGCAGTGTGATGTTATAGTGGCCAGAATACGCCTGGGATATAGACGTATCTGGCAGCTTTCTCAAAACCCAAATGTCGAGTACACAATGTGTCAACTTTGTGAAAGAGAAAACATGCACTCTCTTGAACATTATATTGTAGAATGTCCCATACTGGCTGACTTTCGCCCCCCTGGGCTAAGGTATGCTGAACTTTGTAATTACTATATGAGTACTGGAACACTTGATGATATATTGGACTTGTACCCAAGATTGACCATGTAATAGATTAATTATACAATGTATGTGATGTAACTATATAACCTGAGCTTGTAAAAGCACCTTAATCGCCTTCAGTGATTAAGTGCTTAATTGCACACAAGTTTCTTTATCAGCTCTCTCACCCTGTCAGAGTGAATGAGATAAATGTCTGTGAATGCATGTGTGTATATATGAATATGTGTGTGGATGTATATGTATGGGTATAAAGTATATATGGAAGCTGATCAGAATTACATTTCACCTTTGTGAATGTACATTAATGACACTGTGTAGAAGACACATCGAACACTTATGAAAGGCATACGTAAATCTGTGTCTCTATGTATTTACGTATGTAGGTTAGCTTAGCATTTTAAAAGCACCGACTCACCTTCAGTGGTTGATTGTTCAATAAACCCTGGAAATATATGTTTAACACATCTCTAACCCTGTCCATGGAGGACAGAAGAAAATGTATATATGCTGGTTAGTATTGTAAATGTGTGGCCACGTCTGTGGTAGAAAACAATAAAAAAAACAGTACAGTAGTAGTCTAAACCTCCAGTCATGGAACACGTGGTACACGTGGTACACTAATGGAACACGTGGTACACTAATGGTACACGTGGTACACTAATGGAACACGTGGTACACTAATGGTACACGTGGTACACTAATGGTACACGTGGTACACTAATGGTACACGTGGTACACTAATGGAACACGTGGTACATTAATAGTACACGTGGTACACTAATGGTACACGTGGTACACTAATGGTACACGTGGTACACTAATTGTACACGTGGTACACTAATGGAACACGTGGTACACGTGGTACACTAATGGTACAAGTGGTACACTAATGGTACATGTGGTACACTAATGGTACACGTGGTACACTAATGGTACACGTGGTACACTAATGGAACACGCGGTACACTAATGGTACACGTGGTACACTAATGGTACACGTGGTACACTAATGGAACACGTGGTACAATAATGGTACACGTGGTACACTAATGGTACACGTGGTACACTAATCGTACACGTGGTACACTAATGGAACACGGGGTACACTAATGGTATACGTGGTACACTATTGGTACACGTGGTACACTAATGGTACACGTGGTACACTAATGGTACACGTGGTACACTAATGGTACACGTGGTACACTAATGGTACACGTGGTACACTAATGGAACACGTGGTACACTAATGGAGCACGTGGTACACTAATGGTACACGTGGTACACTAATGGTACACGTGGTACACTAATGGAACACGTGGTACACTAATGTTACACGTGGTACACTAATGGTACACGTGGTACACTAATGGTACACGTGGTACACTAATGGTACACGTGGTACACTAATGGTACACGTGGTACACTAATGGTACACGCTACACTAATGGTACATGTGGTACACTAATGGTACACGTGGTACACTAACGGTACACGTGGTACACTAATGGTACACGTGGTACACTAATGGTACACGTGGTACACTAATGGTACCACGTGGTACACTAATGGTACACGTGGTACACTAATGGTACAAGTGGTACACTAATGGTACAAGTGGTACACTAATGGTACACGTGGTACACTAATGGTACATGTGGTACACTAATGGTACATGTGGTACACTAATGGTACACGTGGTACACTAACGGTACACGTGGTACACTAATGGTACACGTGGTACACTAATGGTACACGTGGTACACTAATGGTACCACGTGGTACACTAATGGTACCACGTGGTACACTAATGGTACCACGTGGTACACTAATGGTACCACGTGGTACACTAATGGTACCACGTGGTACACTAATGGTACACGTGGTACACTAATGGTACACTGGTATACTAATGGTACACGTGGTACACTAATGGTGCACGTGGTACACATGGTACACTAATGGTACACGTGGTACACTAATGGTACACGTGGTACACTAATGGTACACGTGGTACACTAATGGTGCACGTGGTACACATGGTACACTAATGGTACACGTGGTACACTAATGGTACACGTGGTACACTAATGGTGCACGTGGTACACTAATGGTACACCTGGTATACTAATGGTACACGTGGTACACTAATGGTGCACGTGGTACACATGGTACACTAATGGTACACGTGGTACACTAATGGTACACGTGGTACACTAATGGTACACGTGGTACACTAATGGTACACGTGGTACACTAATGGTACACATGGTACACTGATGGTACACGTGGTACACTAATGGTACACGTGGTACACTAATGGTACACGTGTACACTAATGGTACACGTGGTACACTAATGGTACACGTGGTACACTAATGGTACACGTGGTACACTAATGGTACACTGTACACTAATGGTACACGTGGTACACTAATGGTACACGTGGTACACTAATGGTACACTAATGGTACACGTGGTACACTAATGGTACACGTGGTACACTAATGGTACACGTGTACACTAATGGTACACGTGGTACACTAATGGTACACATGGTACACTAATGGTACACGTGGTACACTAATGGTACACGTGTACACTAATGGTACACGTGTACACTAATGGTACACGTGTACACTAATGGTACACGTGGTGCACTAATGGTACACGTGTACACTAATGGTACACGTGGTACACTAATGGTACACTAATGGTACACTAATGGTACACTAATGGTACACGTGGTACACTAATGGTACACGTGTACACTAATGGTACACGTGGTACACTAATGGTACACGTGTACACTAATGGTACACGTGTACACTAATGGTACACGTGGTACACTAATGGTACACGTGGTACACTAATGGTACACGTGTACACTAATGGTACACGTGTACACTAATGGTACACGTGGTACACTAATGGTACACTAATGGTACACGTGTACACTAATGGTACACGTGGTACACTAATGGTACACGTGTACACTAATGGTACACGTGTACACTAATGGTACACGTGTACACTAATGGTACACGTGTACACTAATGGTACACGTGTACACTAATGGTACACGTGGTACACTAATGGTACACGTGGTACACTAATGGTACACGTGTACACTAATGGTACACGTGTACACTAATGGTACACGTGTACACTAATGGTACACGTGGTACACTAATGGTACACGTGTACACTAATGGTACACGTGTACACTAATGGTACACGTGTACACTAATGGTACACGTGTACACTAATGGTACACGTGTACACTAATGGTACACGTGTACACTAATGGTACACGTGTACACTAATGGTACACGTGTACACTAATGGTACACGTGTACACTAATGGTACACGTGGTACACTAATGGTACACGTGTACACTAATGGTACACGTGGTACACTAATGGTACACGTGGTACACTAATGGTACACGTGGTACACTAATGGTACACGTGGTACACTAATGGTACACGTGGTACACTAATGGTACACGTGTACACTAATGGTACACGTGGTACACTAATGGTACACGTGGTACACTAATGGTACACTAATGCGGACGGAACCTCTTACAAGGGTAGTGAACTGGAGGAGACCCAAATATAACAACAATTGTGGTTACAAAAATTGTGAACATTAGCGGTGGTGTTTGTGGTGGGAGGTAGTCGGGGGTAATTCTCCCCGCGTCCACTCACCCCCGGAGTGTGGAGGCAGCCGGTAAGAGTCATGTGGCAAGGGAGAAAGTTCCTCAGATGCTGAGTGGTCACATTACACCATTGGTGCGTTACATCTTCACCATGGACGGTGAGAGGGGGCCACGAGCTGACACCTTCATCCTCCAGGCACGAATAGTTCCGTGCATGAGTAGATGTATGCACAACCGGCATTCACCTTACTGGGGCTAGGATACCAGACATTCACCTTACTGGGGCTAGGATACCAGACATTCACCTTACTGAGGCTAGGATACCAGACATTCACCTTACTGGGGCTAGGAAACCTGACATTCACCTTACTGGGGCTAGGATACCAGACATTCACCTTACTGAGGCTAGGATACCTGACATTCACCTTACTGGGGCTAGGATACCAGACATTCACCTTACTGAGGCTAGGATACCAGACATTCACCTTACTGGGGCTAGGATACCTGACATTCACCTTACTGAGGCTAGGATACCTGACATTCACCTTACTGGGGCTAGGATACCAGACATTCACCTTACTGGGGCTAGGATACCTGACATTCACCTTACTGAGGCTAGGATACCTGACATTCACCTTACTGGGGCTAGGATACCAGACATTCACCTTACTGAGGCTAGGATACCTGACATTCAACTTACTGGGGCTAGGATACCAGACATTCACCTTACTGGGGCTAGGATACCTGACATTCACCTTACTGAGGCTAGGATACCTGACATTCACCTTACTGGGGCTAGGATACCTGACATTCACCTTACTGGGGCTAGGATACCAGACATTCACCTTACTGGGGCTAGGATACCTGACATTCACCTTACTGGGGCTAGGATACCTGACATTCACCTTACTGAGGCTAGGATACCTGACATTCACCTTACTGGGGCTAGGATACCAGACATTCACCTTACTGAGGCTAGGATACCTGACATTCACCTTACTGGGGCTAGGATACCTGACATTCACCTTACTGGGCTAGGATACCAGACATTCACCTAACTGAGGCTAGGATACCAGACATTCACCTTACTGGGGCTAGGATACCTGACATTCACCCCCTGCCTCCATTTCATGATGTGGTAGTGTGATACACTCCCCCGTGATATGTATCATTCACCTTACTGGGGCCTGCGGGATACCTTGCGACAGCATACACACATTCTCTCTTTCACTGAGCCTTAGCTGAGGCGATATACCTGACATTCCCACCTGACTGAGGGCTAGGATACCTGAACATTCACCTTAACTGAGGCTAGGGATACCATGACATTCACCTCACTGAGGCTAGGATACCTGACATGCACCTTACTGAGGCTAGGATACTTGACATTCACCTTACTGTGGCTAGGATACCAGACATTCTCCTTACTGGGGCTAGGATACTTGACATTCACCTTACTGTGGCTAGGATACCTGACATTCTCCTTACTGGGGCTAGGATACTTGACATTCACCTTACTGTGGCTAGGATACCTGACATTCTCCTTACTGGGGCTAGGATACTTGACATTCACCTTACTGTGGCTAGGATACCTGACATTCTCCTTACTGGGGCTAGGATACGAGACATTCACCTTACTGGGGCTAGGGTACCAGACATTGACCTTACTGAGGCTAGGATACCAGACATTAACCTTACTGGGGCTAGGATACTTGACATTCACCTTACTGTGGCTAGGATACCTGACATTCTCCTTACTGGGGCTAGGATACTTGACATTCACCTTACTGTGGCTAGGATACCTGACATTCGCCTTACTGGGGCTAGGATAGCTGACATTCACCTTACTGGGACTAGGATACCTGACATTCACCTCACTGGGCCTAGGGTACCATGACATTCACCGTACTGAGGCTAGGATACCTGACATTCACCTTACTGAGACTAGGATACCAGACATTCACCTTACCGGGGCTAGGATACCTGACATTCTCCTTACTGGGGCTAGGATACTTGACATTCACCTTACTGTGGCTAGGATACCTGACATTCTCCTTACTGAGGCTAGGATACCTGACATTCACCCTACTAGGCTAGGATACCTGACATTCACATTACTGAGGCTAGGATACCACACATTCCACGCTTACTGAGGCTATGCTACCTGACATTCACCTTACTGTGGCTAGGATACCTGACATTCCCCTTACTGAGGCTAGGATACTTGACATTCACCTTACTGAGGCTAGGGTACCTGACATTCACCTTACTGTGGCTAGGATACCTGACATTCTCCTTACTGGGGCTAGGATACTTGACATTCACCTTACTGTGGCTAGGATACCTGACATTCTCCTTACTGGGGCTAGGATACTTGACATTCACCTTACTGTGGCTAGGATACCTGACATTCTCCTTACTGGGGCTAGGATACTTGACATTCACCTTACTGTGGCTAGGATACCTGACATTCTCCTTACTGGGGCTAGGATACTTGACATTCACCTTACTGTGGCTAGGATACCTGACATTCTCCTTACTGGGGCTAGGATACTTGACATTCACCTTACTGTGGCTAGGATACCTGACATTCTCCTTACTGGGGCTAGGATACTTGACATTCACCTTACTGTGGCTAGGATACCTGACATTCTCCTTACTGGGGCTAGGATACTTGACATTCACCTTACTGTGGCTAGGATACCTGACATTCACATTACTGAGGCTAGGATACCTGGCATTCACCTTACTGGGGCTATGATACCAGACATTCACCTTACCGGGGCTAGGATACCTGACATTAACCTTACTGAGGCTAGGATAACTGACATTCACCTTACTGAGACTAGGATACCAGACATTCACATTACTGAGGCTAGGATACCAGACATTAACCTTACTGGGGCTAGGATACCTGCCATTCACCTTACTGGGTCGTGCGGATACCTGACATAAATACCCTTCCTGGCGCGTGGTGGCCCTCCCGGACATCCACACACCGCACTGTCATCCCGTCGACCGCGGACCCACACAGCTGCCCATAAAGGTCTCAGAGGCGGGGACAGTCGCGTGCGGAGCGGCGCTCCCGCGTCGCGCTAGGCTGACGCGCTCGGTCGCTGGCCCCCGCTGTTGCCTGGCTGGGTATTACTGGGGCTAGTATACCAGACATTCACCTTACCGGGGCTAGGATACCTGACATTGACCTTACTGGGGCTAGGGTACCTGACATTCACCTTACTAGGGCTAGGATACCAGACATTAACCTTACTGGGGCTAGGATACAGGACATTCACCTTACTGGGGCCAGGATACCAGACATTCACCTTACCGGGGCTAGGATACCTGACATTCACATTACTGAGGCTAGGATACCTGGCATTCACCTTACTGGGGCTAGGGTACCTGACATTCACCTTACTGGTGCTAGGGTCCCTGATTCACCTTTACTGATCTAGATACCCATTCCGCTTACTGGGGCTAGTGGTACCTAGTCACATGGGTACTGGGCTAGGGGTAATCTGACATATTCACCTTAACTGGGGCCGACTCGCCTAGGATACCTATCAGTCCACCCTAACTGGTAGTCTGTGTCCGACTTGCACCTAGACAGCTCACACACACCACTTATTCCCGATCATTCACCCTACCTGGGTCTAAGCGAGATCTACCACTGATATCTTGCCCGCTTACATAGGCTGTTTACGTAGCGTACACCGATCAAGAAGTTTTTCATCCTTCTACGCTAGCTTTCTGTGGGCGCAAAGACGGTGCTTCTGCACGATTCCGGGAGGGGGGCACGTTACCTGCCACGAGGGCTCAAGGATCTCCGACATTCACCGTACTGGGGCTAGATATCCGAGCTCCCTTACTGGGCTAGGACTCACAGACAGGCACCTTATCTGGGGGACTAGAAGGTACAGGACATGTAGACCTTAGTCGGAGGCGAGTGTCCTTACAACTTAGCACTCAGTAACTGGGGCGTCGAAGGATACCGGTGACATGCACCATTTACTCGGGCTTATAGGCTGCCGTAACGTCACACTGAGGAGGGCCTGGAGGGATCTGGACACACTTCTGGGCTAGGGATACCTGAACACTCTTCACCTTACTAAGGCTAGCGATGCCCAACTTTCACCTTACATGTGTGCTATGATGACCAGACCGTCGACCTTAACGCAGTGCTAGCTTAGCTTGACATTGCGACCTTATGGGCTTATAGGACTTCTACCCACATAACACTCACTGGTTACTGATGAGGGCTTAGGATACGATTCACCTTACAGGTCAGGGCCTACTGGGATTGCCAAGGCCTCAATTAGCAAACCTTAACGCGAGCTTAGGATACTCATATACTTCACTCTACGTTGTCTTAGGATCCTACCATCACCTTACTGGCGTGTAGATACCAGACCTTCACTCTTACCGAGTCCTAGGTCCTTGACACTCTCACACTTATCAGATGTGGTCTAGAAACATGACATCACACTTTACTCATCCATTGATTCTAGGGTTTACCCAATCAACGTTCACTCGATTACAGCTAAGAATACCTCGTACACTCCCTTACTGGGTTCTGGATGCAGACTGCACCCCATGTTCAGCTGGTCTATGTCGATGCCGTGACGATAATTCCCTTACGTTGTAGGGTCGGAGTGACATGTCATTCAATTGACTGTTTTAGGGTCCGTCTAGGTGCATTGACAGTTCAGCAAACTTACATTTTGGAGACTGATGACGCTTTCCCGAAGACATTACACGCTTAGTCTGAGCGCTATGATATGCCTTGTTCCTTCGTCCCTTTGACTAGTGTGAGACTCTTCAGTAAATACCCCTGCATTCCCCTTACGGGGCTAATACAGAGCTTCACCATATACGTGGGGCTAGGATACCCACCATTCACCTTCTGGGTTAGGAGACCTCATTCACCTTCGGCTAGGATTCATACTATTTCAGCATTACTGAGGTCTAGATACCTGACTTCAACTTACGTGGTGCTGGGATACCAGACTTCCACACTTTCTGTGGCTAGGATACATGACATCACCTATACTCTGAGTGCTAACTATAATACCATCCTGTCCAAAACCTATACCTGGTGCTATGAGCATCGACTGTCATTTCCTCCTATACTGGGGCGCTAGGATAGCCTGCACAATTCCCTTACTGGGGCTAGGATAACCACGACAATTCAACCTTATGGGCTTGAGTGGACCATGAGTTCACCGCTTAACTGTGATGCTGGATTACGATGACATTCACCTTACTTGGGGCTAGTCCATACCAGACAATTCCCTTAGCTTGGTGCTAGATACCTACATTATCACTTGCCCCTTGAGGCTAGTATACCAGACCATTCCTCACCTTACTGTGGGTCTAGGATACCTGTGTACGTTTTGTATCCTCCTTATCTAGGTCATAGATTCCCAAACGCAACACTGCCTAACTCCTACATATCTAGAACTCTGAGGATAGGATTACATGACCATTCCGCTCCCATTACTGGGGCTGGTTGCATATAAACGTGATTGAAGTTCACACTTATCCTGAGGGCGATGGGTACAGTCAACCTTAACTGTGAAGATCCCAGCCTTACAATTAAAGGGGGGGGGGGGGGGGTCGGACGCGCTAAGATATCCAGACAGATCACCTTACAGGAGCTTAGGTACCAACATTCACCTTACTGGGGGCTATTACCTGTGACATATCACCTTACTGACGGCTAGAGTCCCACTTCATCTTCGATGCTAGATACAAGGACATTACCTACTGGGTAGGATGCCCATGACATTCACCTTAGCTGAGCGAGGATACCGACAGTCCCTTAGCTGGTGCTAGGAGGCCTAGCTCATTCACCTTATCGTCGACTAGTCCCTTACCAAGACTACTTCCACCCTACTGGGCGTAGTCATATCCAGACACATTCTACTTTAGCTTGCTTTTGCCTTTCGGCTAGGATACATGACGGCACCAATAGCTGGGGCTAGGACGCATCTACATGAATTCTATGCCCTTTCTGTCTTGCTTAGGAGAGTCCGACGTTCACCTTACTGGCCGCTAGATCTATGACATTGCACTTACTGGGGCTAGTTGATACTCCCCTTAATCTGGGCTTAGGATACCCAGATCTATTCACCTTATCTGGGCTCTGATACCTGAACCTATTACACCTATACTGTGCGATTAACCAGACATTCACTCTTACCTGTGGGGCTGTTTACCAGACATTCGCCTTTCTCACATGGCTCGATAACCTCCTCCGCTTTTACTTGTGGAACGGCTCCTAGGCACTAATCACACCAGTACACCTTTACTCGTGTCACTCATTACTCGGGGTAGGCGACCTGATCATTCACCTTAGCGTAGTGGGAGGCACGAGGATTACCATAGATCTCTCCCTTTACTTGCGGGACGACGGAGACCGACATGTTCCTCTTTACTTGGGGCTAGGATACCATACAGTAATATACTTGTGGGCGGCATCGCAGGGGGATCCTGTTTCTTCTCACGCATCTCCGAATTTATGGCTAGATCAGAAATTCACCGTACTGGGCGGTCGATGTCTGATAAGCCAACCCACTTTCTCTCAGTTACTGTCGTGATAGGATATATACACATTAAAAGGATGAGGCTAGGGACCAGAACATAAATACTACGTGGGGCTAGGATACGATAACATAACAGTTACTGGGGCTAGGATACTTGACATTCACCTTACTGGGGATAGGATACCTGACATTCACCTGACTGGGGCTAGGATACCAGAGATTCACCTTACTGAGGCTAGGGTACCAGACATTCACCTTACTAGGGCTAGGATACCAGACATTAACCTTACTGGGGCTAGGATACAGGACATTCACCTTACTGGGGCCAGGATACCTGACATTCACCTTTAACTGGGGCTTAGGATCCTGACATTCCCTTTACTGGCTAGGATACCAGACATTCACCTTACTGAGGCTGGGATACCTGACATTCACCTTACTGAGGCTAAGATACCTGACATTCACCTTACTGTGGCTAGGATACCAGACATTCTCCTTACTGGGGCTAGGATACTTGACATTCACCTTACTGGGGCCAGGATACCAGACATTCACCTTACTGAGGCTAAGATACCAGACATTCACCTTACGGAAGCTAGGATACCAGACCTTCACCTTACTGAGGCTAGGAAACCTGACATTCACCTTTAACTGGGGCTAGGAAACCTGACATTCACCTTACTGAGGCTAGGGTACCAGACATTCACCTTACTGTGGCTAGGATACCTGACATTCACTTTACTGGGGCTAGGATACCACACATTCACCTTACTGAGGCTAGGAAACCTGACATTCACCTTACTGAGACTAGGATACCAGACATTCACATTACTGAGGCTAGGATACCAGAAATTCACCTTACTGGGGCTAGCATACCAGACATTCACCTTACCGGGGCTAGGATACCTGACATTAACCTTACTGAGGCTAGGATAAACAT
>WNGS01009061.1:0-16721 GCA_020271785.1 Procambarus virginalis
GGCAATTGGTTCCACAAATCAACAACCCTGTTACTGAACCAGTATTTACCAAGTCTTTCCCTAAATCTAAACTTCCAATTTATCCCATTGTTTCGCGTTCTGTCCTGTGTTGATACTTTCAATACCCTATTAATATCCCCTTTGTTATGTCCATTCATCCACTTTTAAACCTCTATCATGTCACCCCTACTCTTCGCCTTTCCAGTGAATGCAAATTAAGCTTTGTTAATCTTTTCTTCATATGAAAGATTTCTAATTTGGGGAATTAACTTAGTCATCCTACGCTGGACACGTTCAAGTGAATTTATATCCATTCTATAATATGGCGACCAAAACTGAACTGCATAATCTAAATGGGGCCTAACCAGAGCAAGATATAGCTTGAGAACCACACCAGGTGTCTTGTTACTTACGCTGCGATTAATAAATCCGAGTGTCCATTTGCCTTATTACGAACATTTATGCATTGATCCTTTTGTTTTAAATTCTTACTAATTATAACTCCCAGATCCCTTCGCAATCCAACTTCGCCAAGTGGGTGGAATATGAGTAATTGGGTGGTTATAAATAGTAGCTGCCTCGTATGGCCAGTGGGCCTTTGTAGTTGCCTTTGTTCTTAAGTCTTTATATAGTAGAATTAGTTTTATAATAGCAAGATATTATACCCGTAGTTATTAAGTAAATAAACCACTGTGAACATGAAAATGAGAGAAGGTGATGAGCCCTACCTGAATGGATCATTTACTATCACCAAATGCCCCTGTTCACCTAGTAGTAAGGTGTACCTTAGCTGTACATACCCTTTTCTAATGTATTTAGTTTGGTTTTATTTTTAAATTAATTTGGGTGAGACATAAAATAAAATATGGTGCACAAATGATTAGGTAAGAAAAGGGTAAAAATGTCAAAAACTTTATTCATTGAATACTTAAAGCTATAATTATAACTATATAGACTATTAAAAAAGAGAGAGGGATGTAGGGGTCCAAGACCTCTTCCTGTTATACAATTTGGGTGTGGACACAAGTAATTATCAAAAGAGGCACCATGTCGGGAAGGCTATGAGGTGAGGCAGCTACTTATTTGAGAAATGCTTATTTTATTTACCTTATAAGCTGAGGCAACTTATTTTATTTGAGGAATACTCATCTAATTCCTCTACATTTAGCATGGTATAGCATCACACTAGAGATGCTATACCGATGATGATACTTTCAAAACGCTTGTCCTCGTAGGTTGGAGTACTGCTGCACAATGACAGCCCCTTTCAAAGCTGGAGAATTTGCTGACCTGGAGAGCGTGCAGAGATCCTTTACTGCTAGAATCCACTCGGTAAAACATCTAAACTATTGGGACCGACTAAAGAGCCTAAATCTGTACTCCCTTGAGCGCAGGCGGGAGAGATACATAATAATTTACACATGGAAAATATTAGAGGGGCTGGTCCCAAAGCTGCACACAGAAATAACATCACATGAGACCAGAAGACATGGCAGGATGTGCAGATACCCCGTTGAAAAACAGAGGTGCAACAGGTACTCTGAGAGAGAACTCTATCAACATCAGGGGCCGAGACTGTTCAACACGCTCCCGCTACACATAAGGGCATAACTGGCAAACCCCTCACAGTGTTCAAGAGAGAACTGGATAAGCCCCTCCAAAGGATACCTGATCAACCAGGCTATGACTCATACGTCAGGCTGCGAGCAGCCGCGGCCAACAGCCTGGTTGATCAGTCAGCAACCAGGAGGCCTGGTCGATGACGGGCCGCGGGGACGCTAAGCCCCGAGCACCTCAAGATTACCTCGTAGGCCTCAAGGTAGGTGGAACAAATTTGTGTCCAAGACCTCTTCCTGTTACACAATTTGACTGTGTGTAACCAAACTAGAAGTGCTCTACAATCAAGGGACCCAGGGATCCAACATTATGTTATCATTATCAACTGATATGTTAACATTATGTCAACATTATCAAGGGAACCAAGGGATCCAACATTATGTTTGTAAATCAACTGTATGCACTTTTCCTGAATAAAATGTATTTATTATTTATTTTTTAATCAGTAAGTATTAAAAGAAGGCACCAAGCTGGGAAGGCTATGTAGCACCATTGTGTAACAATAAACCAAATTTTTTTTAACAAATAATGCACCTGTATGGTAAAACAAATCCTGTCAGCTGTAAAAATATTGATGCAGTTATTTAAATGAAAAATATAATGAAAGAAATATTACTGGTTTATTTTTATCCTATCTTTTTGTACTGTACAGTATATCCAAGGAAGTGAAAAATTGAGACATAATGCACAATTTAATGAATGATTAGCATGGACTAGCAGTTCAAAAGAAATATGACTATTACATATCAACATGAGATCTTAATGATCCATTGTCAACATGATTTAATAAGGATAATACAGTACTGTATTTGTAATAATATAAACTATAATTTAAAATCTTTATTACTGATTTTTTTTATTAAGAAGATTAGGTATACACAGCAATGTGCTGCTACCCTATTCTATATGGAATATTACACAGTGTAGATACAAAACTAGCTATAAGTTTATCTAATACTCCCATCTCACAGGATGGTTAGACATACTGTACATGGAATCAATTTAGAAAATACCAGCCTCAATACAAAAAATAAATCAACTCTGACTAAACAACTCTTCTCAATTTTCACAAGAGGTAAGCACTGAATCATGGAAACATTATATTATAATTACTCTTACCAGTTTCTACAAGACTCCTCTCAAACAATGTATTTTTAAACATGTTTAGGTATACACAGCAATGTGCTGCTTCCCTATTCTGTATAAAGGACCACACAGTGTAGATCAAAAACCAGCTACAAGCTCATCCAACATCCTCACCTCACAGGATGGCCAGTCATACATGGAATTAGGAGAGAACAAAATACTTAATGCTGATCTATTAGCCTCCACTGGCAAAATCTGGGTGCAGCACAAGAATATCTTCCAATATTCCTGAGTGTATGAAGTAATTACAGAGCTCAAAATACCTCATACCATTTGGTATGAAGTCACTGATAACAGGGCAATCACAGATATGGTGTTGGAGAGTATGTTCTCTCAAGTAGGACTGAAAACAGATGTTTTTTTTCCACCAAGAGGGCTATAAACCCATGGAACCGCCTACCCGCTGAAGCCGTAAATGCCAAATTCCAGCTCAAACATATCATTAAGACAATTGGCGGGCCCTTTAACAAGCCGCCAGCTTTCTGTCCTCTTCGAGGCCACTACATAGTTAGTGGCCCTTGGGTAAATTCAGTAAATATATACAATAATTGTCAGCGCATCTTCCGAGCAACAAGGACAGCTACACAGTATCTCTTAGAATTACGTAGGTAAACAACAAATGTAACATATTTGTTTACTACAATGTCGGTGCTGGCTGTAAAAGTTGAAAAAACATTGTTTTACTTCGAAATATACTAATTTTATAACAAAATTCGACGTAAATAGGAGGCAGTAGAGCTCCGATAAGCCAGCGCTAAATCTTCAATATGAAGAATGTTGCTGCTCTCTGATTGGCCAAACGAAACACAGTAGTGACCTCTATCGGCACGCAGGTGAACCAACAAATTTCTTCCTAAGTGCACCTTATTGAATTGCACCTAAGCATCTTCTTAGGGCACACTTAGGAACCTTCGTAGCAAACCCACTTACGAAGAAATACACGGAGCTTCCTGAATCTAGGTCCAGGTATCCGATTGACTTCATATGAAACGTTTCTGTGGCCCAAGGAATCAGTCCTTAGCCTAGGCTGGGGTCGCGACTCCCCTTCCTTCTCCTGGGATGGACTTCCTCCCCCCCCCTGACATACCGACTATACCACGGTCGGCTAGGGGAACTAACTTGTCCCCTAGATCAATCCTGTTTGCTCTTTCTAGAAGTACACGCTGTACATAGGCATCCTGGTTCTCAACATACTGCCGACATTCCTCATCGGTGCGCATGTTTCTATCCTTTGGCAGCACGCCATACCTAGCCGCATACAGATACATGTACTTAAACCTATAATCCTCATCCATTCTGTGTGTGTGGTGTGTGTGTACCTAATCCTGCTAACCGACAACAAACACACCCACAACAATATTGTTCTGCAATGTTCTGCACACCTTTCTTCCTAGGTTTCTCGACTTGATGAGTCTTACTTTTCTGATTATGAATCAAAAGTCTACGGCCCCACGTTGGGCGCCACGTTGTGAGAGTTTTGGACTGACCTAAGTCAGTGGAATGAATAAAATTGGTATAAGGAATTGAGCTCGGAAATTTCTAAGAATTTTCTTATTCTTTAACCTTTATTCCTGTCGTGATATTCAACTAGGTCGCCTGAGGAAGGACTTGATTAGCTAACACACCAGTGTAGTAAGCAGCTCATTCCTCACTTTGGGACCCTGTACGAACAATTGACTAGGCGCGAGCAAACGCCGAGACCCCAATGAAATTGAAATCCCCTCCACTTGGGTCGTCGACCTTCGTAACTCGCCGAAGCGAATCTAACGAGTAGGTCCTGGGCTCTCACAACAATAATTTATTGTTGTGTAGTGCCATATATTTGATCCAAAGCTCAGAAATAAGTCTCCAATAGTCGAGTGTGAAGAACATTTGCATAACAATAATAATGTGTGGGGGTGTAACGAAAAGACAGTGTTAACATAACAACTTAGTTTATTCAATAAAGTACTAACTACTACAACAAAACAAAAAGAAATGTCAATGACGTTACTCGAAATCCTTCCTGTGACACTATCAATGACAGCTAGACACCAGCCCCTCGGACTGCATAATGAACTAACTCGAACATAAGCGTGCCCACAGAGGAATCAACAAGCAAGCAAGAACTAACAGATCTATAATCACAATTACAACAAATGACACATTGGGTTCTGAAACACGTCTTCAGTAACCTCCTAACTGTTCTACGCCTCAGTGCAGTCTACACCTGCAATAGCGGTTGCAATGCAATCAAATCAGTAGTCTTTCAATGACATCAATAACTAATGGGTTCACTGGCAACTCCAGCACCCTTCCTCAAATTAATCTTTACGTTAACACTTCGTCCCACGGACGATCAACAATCAATACAATTGATTTACGTTAATAACAATAACATTTACGTTAATATAATAACCTTCTCTTACAACTGTCACTAGTAATGCGGGAATTACACAACACTCTACCCGTCGAGCATTCAGTGAGAAAATCCCATTAATCCCTGTACTACAAGACAGCTGATTAATCTCTTTACTAGTTACGTTAATTTACGTTAATCGGTTACTAATCACTCAGCGATGGTAAACTCTGATTTACAATGTCCAAAGTGCTAAGAGAACGGTAATCACTCGTGATTACCTTTAGAGTAATTAATTACTATCCTCAAGATCAATAATTAAACAGTTAAATACGCAACCTTTCACACTGGCTCAGCAATTTACATTAAGGTATGAATTCCGTCTGAGCCTTCCATACTCAGACCAATTCAGGTGGCTAATAACAGTAATTAGGCACCACGTTTACGTTATTCTAAAATGACGTTACTCTTCCCACGAGTCAATCAAGTGCCGGTACTTCCGGACATAAATAACGACGTTACGTTAATGGAACAATGTAGCCTTCGTGTGAGTCGATCAACAAGGATCGAGATTAATTACTTTGACTTCCTGAAACACGTCAATTACCCGGCCCACTGACCGTTAATTACGACAGACAATACTCTAATTCTTATCTGGCTGGTGGCTAGGCTCCTTGAGACTACCGTAGCTGCTTGCAGGAAAGTAAATTAACCCAAGCGTATTCTACGTTACTCATATTGTAAAGAACAAATTCTCTTAAAGCAATGGGCGTTCCCTCGGTTACGTTATATTAATTGCCTCGCAATCACCTCACTGAATACTGGACTTCGATGTCCTACCAGATAAACAGGAGAATATATGTATATCCAAGTACTCGTCTACAGCCGAGTTCACCCACGACAATGTCAAATCACACTAACAAATCACAGTGATTTACGTTACAATCCGGTTGCAATGACAATACTGCAGAACCTAGTAAAATAACATACAGGACATGAACCCTCTAGAACACTGCCCCACAATGACTTTACTGAACTGCAGTCACCCACGGTGATTGCTCAACTCTAGCAACAATCACTAACAATGACAACCCCTTTGCAACAACACACACGGCAAGTACTCTAATTTCCAAGTATTAGAATACTGCTCAACACTTACTTACTTATTTACTGTTGCAAATGACCCCAGTGCTCTCAATAACCCCTAGAACATAGGTCCCAAATTTGCAATCAACACACAGTAAATAACACAATAACACTGGGCACCGTGACACTACGATTATATATATATATATATATATATATAATATATATATATATATATATATATATATATATATATATATATATAATATATCTAATTACTGCTGACACATGTAGCCTACAGCTATCAAACGTTATTGGGAACACTAAGGAGATCTCGCACTCCTAAATCACATGGGTGAGTGATTTATCGGTCACCCATGCCGAATAAACACTCCCGAGTTTTACGTTACTCGACAGAGCGATGGCTGCCACTCCCGACAGCCTCGTCACTCACCAAATTCTACCAAAATTACGTTAATACTGCAACCACAATATGTATATATATGTAAATCACACTTGTCACGGCCCTGGGAACAATACAAGAAATTAAAACCACACTGTGGTACACTCCACAATAATCATTGCCAGGAATCACTGACGTTACCACATACCTGAGCGCTCAGTGTTGAAATTTCACACCTGCAAGACTACACATGAAATGATATCACTCCGTCCCACGGACGATCAAGAATGAATAATTACCACAATGGAATAATATAATATTACATGGACATCCTCTCAGTCCTTGGCTAATGTATGTATACACTGTTCCCGTGTGTACCCACACACACACACACTGTACGTCTGTGCTCACAAGACGTAAGTCCCTCAGGACTGACAAGATGACAACAAGGGTGATTATCTCCTCGTCCACATTTCACTTCACCTCACAGGTGCTGCGTGACAATGCGACGGAACACTTGACCTCGAATTCAAGCTTTAGAGACTACTAATCACCAGAAATACACACATAGGTACTTACATTCATACTGCCAGCTTACACACACCATTCCCATACATCAGGCACCCCGCTATGGGTGGCTGGCTCAGTGGTGGTAGGCTGGCTGGCTGGTACCTCAGCGGTATCTTTCGTACAATGGCGCGCACCGAACCCTCCCACAACACGGCTTGTTTCGTACCCTCGACCCACCGGTGAAGTGAAGCGTTCGTACCCAGGTGACGCGCTCAACGATTTCGTCTTAAACAAACATGGGAAATCTGCCTTAAAGCACTAACACTTATTTCCCCATTCCCATCGACTGCTACAGAGCACTAGCAAGTCTAATCATCACTGGTATGGGATCTACGAGTCTGTTACTGCTCGTATGCACATTACCCCATGATCCCAGATAAGATCTTCTCTATTCACTCGCTGTTCACAATGTCCATTCCCCTCCAAGCGACGACTACGGCCGGATTCTGTGACGACCGCTGTCGTAGATGAAGCAGGAGTTGAAGCAGCTGAGTAGAACCACCACGACGCACTATACTCAATATGGCCGAATTGAGCATAGGAGCGTCTTGACAGGGTGATGGCTCTGTCCAGAATGATGCTCACACCGTCGATTCCCGCGTATTCCTCAAAATAACCAATGAGAGGAAGGCATACAACGGCCTACCCCCTCTCATCCAATCAGCGACGGTGTAGCATAGCCCCTAGAGCAACTCCAAGATGGCCGACCAACATGGCGGCTCAAGATGTTCACTAAGATGGCGTCTGTTTCCATGGCGACGACTCAAATGGCTAGCGAGCGCGGGAGGCCCACACTCACCCACGCCGGCGGCTGTTTCCGCGCAAACTAGAGTCTCGCCCTAGCTATACAATGAGAGATGCTATCGGCTCTATCTCTGTCCACAGACATGCTACCACGGCCACGGTAACATTTCTGGACTGCTGATGACTGGGGCTCTCGCGCGAGCCCAAACACTAGATGTTTCGGTTGCTGGTTACCAAAGTTAAGTCCGCACACTTAACAAGTGCACTTAACAAGTGTACTGGCCTCCCACAGGCATAAGAGCACTATTGTAAGTGAGCTGGTGAACCATCCCCTCACACCAGCATCTTCTTGAAGAGATCACTGGTGAAGTTGGTGCCACAGTCACTTTGAACCTCTCTTGGAAATCCATACTGGGTGAAGATCTTCAATAGGTGTTTCACCACAGTAGCAGCCGTAAGGTTCTTTACTGGAACTGCTATGGGGAATCTGGTGGTAGGACACATGATAGTTAATATATATGCGTTGCTAGAACTGGTCCGGGGTAAAGGACCAACACAGTCTATGATGAGTCTGTGGAAAGGTTCCGCAGGCACCTGGATGGGTTTCAGTGGAGCCTGGTGAATAGAGATGTTAGGTTTACCTGCCATCTGACATATATGACACTGCTGGACGTACTTTTTAACGTCTTTTACCATACCTGGCCAGTAGTAGTCTTGGCTGATTCCGTGGTAGGTTTTGTTGAAACCATAGTGAGAAAGAGCTCCGTGGGCCAGGTGTAGAATATCAGGCCGTATGCTGGTGGGAATCACTAGTTGTTCGACATTGGCCCAATCGTCATCCTCCTTCAGCTTGCTGGGTCTGTATCTGCGGTAGAGCAACTCCTTCTCTAGGAAGAACCCAGGGATACTGTCAGGTTAAGTCTCAGCCTGGAAGAATAATGGTGTTAATGATTGATCTTCCCTCTGTAACTTACGGAACTCCAAACTGGTAAGATTTGGAGGTAGATTCTGAGGGTCTTGAGGGACAGCTGTAGTAGTAGAGTCAGCTGGTTGCGGTCGTGCAGGTTGTGCATGGTTGGTCACCAAAACCGGAGGAGAAACTTGATCACTTTCTTGAACCTCTGCTGGAACATATTCAAAGATGGGATTATCCATTACAGAAGTACACACCTGGGGTTTGTCCGTGATGATCAGGTTGGGCGGTTGCAGATCTTCTGCCAAGTCGTTGCCCAGGAGAAGTTGCACTCCAGGCATGGGAAAAGGCTTTTCCCTGATGGCGACTTGGACTTCACCGGTCACGAAGGGACAATCCAGGTGGACTCTGGCGAGTGGATATGGAGTGGTAGCAGTGAGGTCAGTGATAAGGATGGTTTCTCCGGTGTAGGTGATGTTAGACACAACCGATTTCAACATGATGGACTGAAGAGCCGCTGTGTCCCTCAAGATCTTCAATTAGAAACGTCCCTCCGAATCTGTACCGTTGGTAGGAAATGGGACTTGGTAGAGTGAGTGTGGTATGAGAGGCTACTTGAACTCGTTAACCAACGATTTTAAAGGTGGGGGGACAGAGGGGTGAACGTCGCCTCCACCATCTTGTGACGTCACGGAACGCCACAAGGCATCTCGTCTGTTATTCGTCTAGGCATCTCAGCCTCGAGGTGATGTTTAGGCGCGAAAGGCTGTGATTCGTAGCGAGACGATAGGCTGTTTTGGCTTTGCTCTGGTTGGTTAATACAAGGTGGGGAGAGACGGGCATTTTTGGAGTCCCCTAGCCCGCCAAAAGTGAGTCTAGAGGCGGCGATCAAGCGGGCTGGATGCCCAGGAGGTGGGGGTGGCGTGTCTGCCACCTCCACCACCGTTAATCACCGTGTTATCCTTATTTACTCATTGCGCACGGCAAATTGTCTGGATCCAATTTGCGTGATCTTGTGCCAAGGAGTAAGGAAGGAACTGAGTAACACTCTAGAGGACAGTGTTCACCTATGAGGTCGCAGGCAAGCCTCGTAGTGTATCAGAATTTATTGCTCACATCTGTTGTTATGTGTTATCCTGTCTATGATAACTGGCAAGTGGTGGAATAGGGCAGGACCTCCCAATGTAATTGAAGTGAGATTACAGGCCCCTGTTGGACTTTAAAATTCCACCTTGCCATGTCCGCCATGTTGTCACCCCCCATTCATCACACCCGGTGTACGAGCGAGCCCCGTTCGTGGTGTGTGTGGGTGTGAGTGATCCTTCCACCCACGTTTGTACGCCTGAGGCAACCCCAGGTGCGCGCCACGCACCGCTCTGTGACCAAACAACGTGGGGCCATGTGATGGCCACACCCTGGCCACACGCCTGTGGGCCACACCGGCCACACCGCTCTCCACCATCTTCCAGGGCGAGGCGCCACGACTGCCTCGTGCTCTCATGGCCACCCCCTTAGGGCCATGGGGTGGCCACACATGCCTTGGCCACACCTAGTCGACGCACGTAGGAGCGAACTACGTATTCTTCAGCTTCAGTGCTTCAGCAAGTGAGGTTGTGACCGGGGGAGTGAAGGTAAAGGATGGGTAACGTGAGTACTCATTATTATGTATGTAAGTTACAGTGTTCAGGACTGATGTTAATTCCAGTACCAGCTATGTTGTTCCATAGCGCCTGCCAGGTGAGGGAAGCAGCTGAGAGGCAGCTGTCTGTACTGACGTCCAGGTGACTGTCTGTGTTGAGACGTGAGGGTGTATGTTATACACAGAACCACACATGTAGATGTATATAGATATATTTTGTGTGTAGACTGACTCGAGTATGTAAACCGGTCAGTGCAGAGATTTACCATATGAGTGATCGTTGATCTGTCGAGTCAATATATATCGTTGAGAGTCAAGATTAACGCCATGTTGCCGCATGTTAATTATATCATTGCTGAGGTAGGCAGGAGTGTAGTGAGAGGACACCCTGGGTCTGTGAGGTAGGCAGGAGTGTAGTGAGAGGACACCCTGGGTCTGTGAGGTAGGCAGGAGTGTAGTGAGAGGACACCCTGGGTCTGTGAGGTAGGCAGGAGTGTAGTGAGAGGACACCCTGGGTCTGTGAGGTAGGCAGGAGTGTAGTGAGAGGACACCCTGGGTCTGTGAGGTAGGCAGGAGTGTAGTGAGAGGACACCCTGGGTCTGTGAGGTAGGCAGGAGTGTAGTGAGAGGACACCCTGGGTCTGTGAGGTAGGCAGGAGTGTAGTGAGAGGACACCCTGGGTCTGTGAGGTAGGCAGGAGTGTAGTGAGAGGACACCCTGGGTCTGTGAGGTAGGCAGGAGTGTAGTGAGAGGACACCCTGGGTCTGTGAGGTAGGCAGGAGTGTAGTGAGAGGACACCCTGGGTCTGTGAGGTAGGCAGGAGTGTAGTGAGAGGACACCCTGGGTCTGTGAGGTAGGCAGGAGTGTAGTGAGAGGACACCCTGGGTCTGTGAGGTAGGCAGGAGTGTAGTGAGAGGACACCCTGGGTCTGTGAGGTAGGCAGGAGTGTAGTGAGAGGACACCCTGGGTCTGTGAGGTAGGCAGGAGTGTAGTGAGAGGACACCCTGGGTCTGTGAGGTAGGCAGGAGTGTAGTCAGAGGACACCCTGGGTCTGTGAGGTAGGCAGGAGTGTAGTCAGAGGACACCCTGGGTCTGTGAGGTAGGCAGGAGTGTAGTGAGAGGACACCCTGGGTCTGTGAGGTAGGCAGGAGTGTAGTCAGAGGACACCCTGGGTCTGTGAGGTAGGCAGGAGTGTAGTCAGAGGTCACCCTGGGTCTGTGAGGTAGGCAGGAGTGTAGTCAGAGGTCACCCTGGGTCTGTGAGGTAGGCAGGAGTGTAGTCAGAGGTCACCCTTGGTCTGTATGTATTAGTTACTCCAGTCACATATACAATATATATACATGTAATGTTATGTTGTTGTGATGCATGATGGGTAGCTATTGATTTCTTATCATTGGTTAGTGTGTACCATTTCCATGTGTTTTCATTTGCATGTATATTATCATGGTGTTGTGTGGCGAGTCAGTAATTGCGATTGCTGACTGATTGCATAGTGATGTCATTAGCATAAGGGGCATGCTGATGACTACAGTTTGTTTGTGTGTTTGGGCAGTGTTGTTGTTGTTTGATATACGTTATAGTACTGCCCTAGGCACTGTGTTGTTGATTGAAGGAGGTCCACCTTTAATTATTCAGGGGAATTCACAGTACCTAATGAGAGAGCCAGCTATTGATTGGTTAATCTGTCTAATTATGAGAATTAGTGCCAGCTGTCAGTGTAGCGACGGTGTCTTATATTAACGTCATTGTTTTGCTAGAGTAGTTCCACACAGTAGTTCCTTGCAACTGTTGCAAGATTAGAGGGGCAGTAATGTAGGTATACTTTTGTGGTTGCCCAACCAGGTGTCATTACTATGAGGGTACAGTAATTACCGTGTTGCAGAGCTGCAACCATATGTGGGCTGTGCATTTATCTTGTTATGCCACTGTAAGTGTGACCTATGTAACCTGGGGTTACTTTGTGTTTCTTTAAGTTGTGTTGAGGACTTAAGGATTCAGTGAGAGTTAATTAAAGGGTAATTAACATCATAAGGGGGTTGCACATTACTTAATGAGAGAGCTGTTAAGAGAAACAGTGTTGAGCTTGTTGAGATACGTTTCAGGTGCAATTAATTGTCCCTGTGACAACTAATTAACCACTCTAGCTAATTGTGTAATTAGCATTCTCATCATGAATTCACATATTGGGGAGAAACTGTCAAGGTCTGACAGTATTTATGTTAACGTAATTTGCTCGAGACTAATTACCTTTCTGGGGTATAGCAATTAGTGGCTTATGATAATTAGTGGAGTAATTAATGTCAAAGGTCTTGATAACTCGGTAAAGCGAGGTCATGGAGCTAGCATAACTCATTGAATTAATCATATCCTGTCTGGTGACAGAGGATTAAGATGCACTCATGTTAATTAGGGTAATTAACACCGCGAATTCACAGTGTTTGATGAGACCTGCTTAGGCAGTGCGGAGTGAGACGTATTTATGTATGATTAATTATCAGTCCTGGTGACAGTTAATTAATTGCTTGGGGTTAATTAGGGAAATTAACGCTCATTAAAGTAAAGTTTGACATAGACTTTTGAGAAGCTACCAAGGTTGTGGTAGGCTTAGTTAACGTAACTCGATGGGGATTTAATTAGTTGTCCGTTTGACATTAATTAGGAATTTCTCACAGAATACTTGAAAGAGTCAAGTGTGATGTAATTTAAGAGATTTTGAGTTATTGTTAACAAGTTGACTGGTTGTAAGAGAGACAAGTGTTTGTGATTAATGTAAAGTACTTTGTTGCTGACTGCTGTGGACAGTCAATTAACGTAATTAATCACATAATCAATTTTGTAATTGATTAAGGCAATTTCTTTTGTTTATCGTCTAGAGACATGAGTAAAGTAACTTAGGGATTACTGGAGAAGTGTCTCAGATTCCGACCTTGCCTGGCTTTGTTCACATTTGCAACTTCTTGCAGGGAGTTGCAAAGAGTGTTCACATTAGGTTGTGATAGGGGAAGTCAGTGTTGGACTACCCGCCTAGTTACGTGGGTATCTCTCCTAGAGGGTTGGAGGACCCGTAAGATTGTTACAATAGTATTTGGTCACCGTGAAGCCGTGACAATATTGATTGCAAGGTTGTGTCGTCAGTGGGCATCATTGTTCAGTTAGTTCATTTAGTCAGCCCGAAGTGTCAGCAAGATGGAGACTGCTTATATTTCTCGAGGGAGCTGTTGAATAGCTGTGTTGCAAGTGCCACTGGATGAACAGTAACGTAACGAATCACTCACTGTTATGTAAACTAGGCTTGTGAATTATTTGTTTGCAATATTGCGTCGTCAGTGGGCACACCTGTGTTCAGGTTAGTTCAGTATGCAACCACACAGCAATGGACCGGAGTCGTTGCTATTTAGCTGTTGTTATAGTGCCACTTGATGGTCATTAACGTAACGTAAACTCGATGTTGTAGTAGTTTAGGCTCTTGTTAATATGTTGTTATTGTTATAGAAAACGGTCTTTGATGTCAACCCTTCAACCATTCTTTTCCACCCATGTTCTGCTTTATACGATTGTCTGTAAATGTGATCTTTTTTAATGACGGCTGTTCTTGAGAAATTTGAATTCCAATTCATAGCGCCACACATCAAAGTAAAATTTAGTGAGAACCCGTCGGTTACCCTTTAATGGTTTTAACGTCCTTTTTGACTAGGAGGAACCAGCGGCCCAAGTGGACAGGTTTTTCACCTTTGTGGTGGAAGCCTGGTGGTTTGCTCACGCTTTTCCTTTTTCTATTGGTCTCATGCTTAGAGTAGAAATATCTGCAGTGTGCAGTTCTTTATGCTTGAGGTCCACCTCCTAAGGAAGGTAGGCGTAGAAAAATATCTCACACTACAGTCCCGGGATCAGCCGTCGAATACCTGGAGAGGTACACACACACACACACACACACACACACACACACACACACACACAAAATTTACATACCAACTCACCACCCTATAGGTGGGGAGTTCCACCATTCCACCCTCCCTCCCTACCCGAGTACCCCCATCCCTCCCACCCCCTGGTCTTCCTCCTGCCCCAAGCCGGCCTAGACACGAACTAAGTCCTCCATCCCCCACCCCAGTTCTAAGCCATCCTCCCCCTGCCCCTCCTTCCCCCCACCCCCACCTCCCCCTGAACCCCTGGTAACTCCCCACAGGAGGATGAGCCTACCCAAGCAGCAATGACCATGGAACAGCTTCCTGCACTAGTGGGGAGGTGGGTGAAAATGGATACAGAAAAGTGAGCTTCAAAGTAATGTACTCAAACATTGATGGGATTACCAACAAAGCAAGTGAACTGGCAGAAAGGGGCACAGGAAGAAAACCCAGGTGTAATAGGACTCACAGAAACAAAATTGTCAGGAGTCATAACAAATGCTGTGTTTCCAAAGGACTTTTATATAGTAGGGAAAAAGAGAGATGAGAGAGGAGGAGGAGGAGTGACTGCTGATAAGGAAGGAATGGAGCTTTGAAGAGAGGAAATTCCGGGCTGCGACGGATTCAGAGATTACATAACAGGAACTATGACAATGGGGTGGACCTAAGATAATAGTGGCAGTCATTTACAACCCTCCATTAAATGACAGAAGACCCGACAAGAGTCGACAGAAACAACATGGCTACCATTAATTAACATAATAGAGAGAGCAGTTTCAGTTGCCTGCAGGAATGGATCCAGACTCTTAATCATGTGCGATTTCAACTATGGAAAGATTGACTGGGAGAATGGGGACCCACATGGAGGTGAAGACACATGGAGATCTAAAACTTTTGGAATGTGAGTAAAAGGAACTTTCTGAGCCAATATGTCAAGGGACCCACAAGAATGAGAGGAAATGACGAACCAGCTAGACTCGACCTGATATTCACCTTAAATGACTCAGAAATAAGGGAAGTCAAATATGAAGCCCCATAGGAATGAGTGACCACAGTGTATTGATATCTGAGTATCTGGTAGAAGTAGGGATACCTATCCATGGATGGGATTGGAAGGAAAAAGTCTAATTACCGAAGAGGAAAATATGAGGAGATGAGGAACTTCCTAATGAGATACCATGGGAAACAACTCAGAGAAAGCCTGTACAGGATATGATGGATTATGTCACTCAGAAAGTGTCAGAAGGCTGCAGGACAGGTTTATCCCAGTCCAAAAAGTGAAAAATGAAAAGCAACAGAAGAATCTGTGGTTCAACCAGGAATGTGCGGCAGCAAAGCAATTGAGTAAAAGAACACGAAGAAACTACAGGAACAACAGAACACCAGAGAGCAGGGAGAGATACCAGAGGGCCAGAAATGAGTACATCAGAGTGAGGAGAGAAGCAGAGAGACAATACGAAAATGACATCGTGTGTAAAGCTAAGACCCAACCAAACTGCTCCACAGCCACATCAGGAGGAAAACAGCAGTGAAGGAACACGTGATGAAACTGAGAAAAGTGGAAAACAGATACACAGAGAACTACAAAGAGGTGTGTGAAGAACTCAACAAGAGATTCCAGGAGGTCTTCACAATAGAACAAGGAGAACTCCCTGCACTAAATGAGTGAGGCCAACCAAGCAACCCTGGAGGAATTTGACCTCACCAGTGATGAGGTTAAAAAGGTGTCCGCTGGAGCTGGATGTGACAAAGCAAGTCTGTTGGGCCTGACAATCTAACCATGGATACTAAAGGAAGGTGCAGAAGCACTAAGTGTGCCACTCTCTATGGTGTATAACAGGTCACTGGAAACGAGAGACCTTCCAGAAGCTGGAAGACAGCTAATGTAGTCCCAATTTTACAAAAAGGGTGACAGGCAAGAGGCACTGCTACAGGCCGTTTCCCTAACTTGTATACCATGCAAGGTGATGGAGAAGATTGTGAGAAAAGGCTCGTAGTGCATCTGGAGGGAAACAGCTTTGTAACCACCACCCCAGCATGGGTTCAGAGATGGTAAATCGTGCTCACAGGCCTAATAGAATTCTATGACCCAAGCAACACAAATTAGGCAATAAAGAGAAGGGTGGGCAGACTGTCACCTATACAAAAAGGGTGACAGACAAGAGGCACTGAACTACAGGCCAGAGTCCTTAACTTGTATACCATGCAAGGTGATGGAGAAGATCGTGAGAAAACCCTAGTAAAACATCTGGAGAGAAGGGACTTCGTGACAACCCATCAACATGGGTTCAGGGAGGCGTAAATCTTGCCTGACTGACTTAATAGAGTTCTACGACCAGGTGACAAAGATTATGCAAGAAA
>WNGS01009062.1:0-27127 GCA_020271785.1 Procambarus virginalis
AGACACAAAAATGGAATCAGTATAGGAAGAGGCCAAACCCCCAACATACCAGCGATACAAAGATGCGAGAAACAACTATACGCAGTAAGGAGAGAGGCAAAAAGATATTTGAAAAGGGATAGTGGATAAATGTAAAACAGATTGGCCTATTCTACAAATTCATAAACAACAATTGCAGGTAAAGGATAATATCCAGAGGTTGGAAATAGGAAACAGATTCACGGAAAATGAAAAGGGAATGTGTGAAACATTAAATGAAAAGTTCCAAAGTGGTGTTGTACAAAATGAAATCTTCAGGGAAACCAACACACAATAAGAATTCCAGAGAACAACATAGAGTGGATAGAGGTGTCTAAGAGATGAAGTGGAAAATATGCTAAAGGAGCTCAGTAAGAACAAAACAGCTGGCCCAGATGGAGTTTCATCATGGGTTCTGAGAGAATGTGCATCTGAGCTCAGCATTCCACTTCACCTGATCTTTCAGGCATCCCTGGTACAGGAATTGTAGCAGACGTGTGGAAAACAATCTAACATAGTTCCAATCTACAATAGTGGCAGCAGGGAAGACCCCCTCAATTATAGACTTGTATCATTGACAAGTTTATAGTGAAAGTATTGGAAAAACTAATAAAAACTAAATGGGTAAAACACCGGAGAGAAATGATATATATCAGACAGACAGTATGGCTTTCGATCTGGAAGATCCTCTGTATCGAATTTACTCAGTTTCTGTGATCGAGCAACAGAGATATTACAGGAAAGAGATGGTTGGGTTGACTGCATCTATCTGGACCTAAAAAAGGCTTTTGACAGAGTTCCACATAAGAGGTTGTTCTGGAAACTGGAAATATTAGAGGGGTGACAGGTAAGCTTCTAACATGGATGAAAAATTTTCTGACTGATAGAAAAATGAGGGCAGTAATCAGAGGCAATGTATCGGACTGGAGAAATGTCACAAGTGGAGTACCACAGGGTTCACTTCTTGCACCAGTGATGTTTATTGTCTACATAAATGATCTACGAGTTGGTATACAGAATTATATGAACATGTTTGCTGATGATGCTAAGATAATAGGAAGGATAAGAAATTTAGATGATTGTCATGCTCTTCAAGATGACCTGGACAAAATAAGTACAATGGGGCCTCAACTTCCGATGCTAATCCGTTCCCAGAGACGGATCGGATGTCGAAATATCGGAAGTCGAAGCGATTTTTCCCATTAGAAATAAAGGGATTTGAATTAATCCGTTCCCCACCCTCCAAAATATTAACATAAAAATACATTTTATACTGAATACAATGGTTTTTCTAACTACAATACAGTACCAAAGTTACTCTTACCTTTATGGAGGGCTCTTGATGGCGTATGGAAGATGGTGATGGGGGAGG
This sequence comes from Procambarus virginalis, assembly GCA_020271785.1. NCBI lineage: Eukaryota > Metazoa > Arthropoda > Malacostraca > Decapoda > Cambaridae > Procambarus > Procambarus virginalis. The sequence continues at coordinate 1,391 of WNGS01009062.1, forward strand.
AGGAGAGTTGTTACTGTTTGAAAGGGGCATCCCCTTCCATTATCACATCAGGCAGTGATGTTTTCTCTGGGGTACTCTCTCTCCTACATTTTGCCTGAATACCACTAGGACCTGGTTGTGGTTCAGTGCTTGTTTGTCTCACTACAAATTTGTCGAGACATTTGTTTTTCCATTCGTTTTAACATTTGTCTGTAATGATGCATCACTTTAGCACCCATAATGTCCTTTTTCTTAGCTAGTATGGTGGATATCGTTGACTGAGATTTGTTGTGTATTGCCTAGCAAATTCACCTACCTGCACACCATCTTCATATTTAAGAATGATCTCTTGTTTCTGCTCTATGGTCATTCTTACATGGGATCTCATATGTTGAGCCTTACCACTGACTTTCCTGGGACTCATGGCGTATTATATAATATTTATTTAATGTTCAAAATGCAAAAAATCACCACAAAAGCGGAATTTTTTATAGGCGCGATCGTCACTAAGTGGGTAGCTGTAGTAAACTGAGGCAGATCGGACCGCGTGACCGGGAACCATGCGCTCGGCCGACCCGAACGTGTACCAACAAATATCGGATGTCGACGACACCATCGGATGTAGAGTCACATTTTTTGATGAAATTTATATCGTAACTCGAATTTATCGTAAGTAGGGGCAATCGGATGTCGAGGTGCCACTGTATATGGAGCACCACTTGGCAAATGGAATTTAATGTTAATAAATGCCATGTTATGGGCTGTGGAATAGGAGAACACAGACCCCACTGAAATGAAAGTGACTGTGGAATAGAAGAACATAGACCCCACTCAACCTATATATTATGTGAGAAATCTTTAAAGAATTCTGATAAAGAAAGAGATCTAGGGGTGGTTCTAGATAGAAAACTATCACCTGAGAACCACATAAAGAATATTGTGCAAGGAGCCTATGCTACGCTTTCTAACTTCAGAACTGCTTTTAAATACATGGATGGCGATATACTAAAGAAATTGTTCATGACTTTTGTTAGGCTAAAGCTAGAATATGCAGCTGTTGTGTGGTGCCCATATCTTAAGAAGCACATCAACAAACTGGAAAAGGTGCAAAGACATGCTACTAAGTGGCTTTCAGAACTGAAGGGGAAGAGCTACGAGGAGAGGTTAGAGGCATTAAATATGCCAAAACTAGAAGACAGAAGAAAAAGAGGTGATATGATCCCTACGTACAAAATAGTAACAGGAATTGATAAAATCGACAGGGACGATTTCCTGAGACCTTGACCTTAAATAACAAGAGGTCATAGATTTAACCTAGCTAAACACAGATGCTGAAGAAATATAAGAAAATTAACTTTCGCAAACAGAGTGGTAGACGGTTGGAACAAGTTAGGGGAGAAGGTAGTTAGTTACCTAGTTAGGGAAGTTAGTTGAGAAGTTAGGGAAGAAGGCTAAGACCGTCGGTAGTTTCAAAGCGTTATATGACAAAGAGTGCTGGGAAGACGGGACACCACGAGCGTAGCTCTCATCCTGTAACTACACTTAGGTAATTACACACTTAGGTAATTACACGTGTGTGTACACATATGCATGTACATGTGTACACTGTGTGTGTGTGTGCACATGTGTATGTGCATACGCATGTGTATGTAACATACCCTGTGTATATATACATAATACAGTATATATGTATATACTGTCTCCACTCGATCATCCGGACTATATGGGAAGGACCCCCTGCCGGATTATCACATTTTTTGAATAATGATACGTTTTCACGTACGAGTCCAAAAGTGACCATTTCCAACTATTTTTATATTACAAACAACATAATTTGAATTGCCTTGCCACAAAAAATTAATGTTAAATATTCAACTAGAAACCTCAACTTACCTTCTTGGTGTTCGTCTTCTTGATTGATGCCACACATCTTGAAGTTAAGAATTCTTAACAATTTACGTAACCTATACTAACACAACACTAAAATTAAGACTTAAAATTACAGTACAGTTCATTAAGCAAAGTTAGTTTTGACTGCCAGCTGCTGAAGCCTCACTGGTTGAAGGCATTTGGGTTGCCTGTGAGGCCTCACTTGTTGAAGGTGCTTGCATGCCCTCACTTGTTGAAGGCGCTTGGCTTGCCTGTGACGCCTCACTTATTGAAGGCGCTTGGCTTGCCTGTGGTGCCTCGCTTGTTGAAGGCACTTGCTTGCACCTCATTTGTTGAAGGCATTTGGCTGCCTGTGATGCCTTACTGGTTGAACAACATGTAACTTGTCTTTAATTGCTAGCACAATCTACTTCCTCTTAACACCTTCAGAACGATTGATGCTGCTCCCAGACATAGTCTTGGCCAAAAATGTTCAAAGTTACTATGAAAATAAAAAAATTATTTAAAAAATATTTCACTAATGGTGCAGCACTGTGCATAACACGAGGGACGGATGTACATGGGTTGACCAGTGTTGGACGGGTCCACTTGGGGTGGGGCAGCTATAGCACGTTACGTAGGCTTCCAGGAGGAAAAAAAACTCACAATATTTTTGAAGGAAACTTCAACCTGTGCACATTGCTTTTAGGAAACTTACTTATTTTTTTATTACATAATTACTAGTACTTATTTTATTTGTTTTTGGCTATGATTAATTGTTCTAAAATTAATGGTAATTCCTGTACCCAGGTGGTCCCTCCCGACGCTCCCCTCCCACCCTCCCGACACCACCTACCCGCCCCACCCCCTCCTCCACCATGCGTCTAGAGCCACAGACGGATTAATACGGTATGGCTGAATTTTCATCCGGCCAAACCAGCTTTTATCCGGTTCCTGTGGCCATTTTGGCCGGATATTGTGATAACTTTATTCGATCACGATTTTGGCCGTATAAGTGCGTTTTCCGGATGTTTGAATCCCAGATAATCGCTGGGTTACAGTATGTGTATATGTGTATGTATAATTTTTCTTTCGGAAGGGGCTCTGTTCCTTTCTCTGTTGACGAGGCGCTGGGGGAGCAGCTTGCTCTGCTGACTCTCGCATGGTCTCGCAGTTAATGGGCCCTTTTGGTTGTCTTCCGGCCTCTGGTGGCAGCGGTGGACGGCTTCTGCCCCTTTGGGGGGTTCAGGGCTGGCGGGGTGGGCTTCTTTCCCTGTGCTTCATCATGTCATCTTAGTGGGTGCATTGGACGTGGTCAATGCGCCCCATCCTTCTAGGGCTCCCATCTGCTCTATGCAGACATGGGTCTGTCGAATCTGCGGTTCTTTTGGACATCTTCAGTCTGCGCCCTGGATTCTATGCCCCCATCGGAGGACTGTTGTCTCCTGTCTGGCTTCTGTTGGGGCCGGGTGCCTGGATGGTGGCCCTGGACATCCAGGTCACTTTTTGGCACGTTCCTCTCCACGGTTCCAGGACTGGCACAGTTGGTGGTGGGGCTTCAGGCTTGCCACTTTTGTTGCCTTCCTTAGTTTCTAATTGGCACTTAGTGTATTTACACATCTTTACAGGATCTTGGTGACCTATCTGCATCTGCTCGGGATTCGGTTTCTGGCCTACCTTGACGACTGGCTAGTGTGGGATCCCAGTCAGTTCGCTTGTCTGCTCGCCATGGATATAGTTCTTTCCAGATCGCCGGGTTCGGGTTCCTGGTAAACTGGAGGACGTTCAATCTGGTTTCATCCCGGGTTTGAACTTGTCTGGGTCTTGTTTAGGACTCTTGGACCGCTTCTTTGTCTCTCCCTGCAGAGGTATTGCAGCGGCTGCGGTCCCACCTTCGGCTGTTTCTGAGATGGGTCCCGGGTCACTCGGCGGTTGTGCGAGAGTCTGAACTTCGCCGTGCTTGTCTACCTGCTGGGTCGGGTTTGGCTTCGGCGTCTGTTTTGGTTCCTTCGGGGACACTCCTTCCGCCTCTCTCACGATCGCTGGGTTCGTCCTCTGTTGGTACTGCGTCACCGGCTTCCTCTTTTCGGTTTTCGTGGTTCCGTGCCTTGGCACCTCCCCGAGCCTTCACTCAATGTATTCACGGACGGGTCGTCTCTCGGGTGGGGTCTGTCCTTCTGTTGGGCTCACAGCACGGTTCGGGAGTTCGTGGCTGTCTGGTTTGCTCGTCAGAGAGTTTGGCTCACTCGCGACTCTACCCTCCGGCTCCATTCGGACTATTCTCTGGTGGATCATTGCCGGAACCACAAGGGTTCTCTTTGATCCTTGCCCCTTTTGGGTTGGTCCCTTCAATTGGCTTGTCTGCTGGATTCTCGGGGTTTGGCCCTCCGTGCGGTTCATGTCCGGGGAGTGTCCAACGTCCTGGCGGACAAACTGTCTCGGTTCGTTCCTCTGTTCATGGATTGGCCGGTCGTATGTGCCGCCCTTCCCCGCCTGCGAGACATTCGCAGTGGATGCCTTTCGGCAGGACTGGTCGAGGTGGAGTCACCTGTACCTCTTCCCATGGTTCGGCTGTTGCTTCGGGTTCTGGTTCGGTTGGAGTCCTTCCTGAGGAGAGTAGTCCTCGTGGCCCCTTGATGGCCGGCCCAGCTTTGTTTTCAGACGCTGCTAGATCAGTGTCCGAACCCAGGCATTTTCTCCCGGCTCTGTCTCTTTCGGCAGGTCGGACCGGTCTGGTACGTGGCTGGTTCGGCCTTCTCCTCGGCTGTTCGCGTCTGGTCTTTTGACGTGGGTGTATCACCATCTCTATGGTGATAAGGTGGCTTTGTTGATGGTGTCCCACCTGCGATCTTCGTCTCGACGACAGTATGACGTTTCCTGTCGTTTCTTTTCACCATTTTCTTGCTCCTTGTAGGTTGTCTTCTCTTTTGCATCGGGTTGTTTTATCCTTTCTTGGTTTTTAGGATTGTTTTTTTTATTCTTCTTACTGTTGCCTCGTATCATGCGGCATTGGCGGAGCCGCTCCAGCTTATGTTCGGGGTGGACATCACATCCGCCCGCTTTCTCGTGCTTTGTTTCACCTCCGACCTGCTCATGCGCCGCCTGAGCCGTCCTGGTCATTGGTCAGGGTGCTCTCTTATCTTTCCTCTCCTCAGTTTGTGGTAGCCCCTTCGGCTCAAGATTGTTTTTCAAAGATCCTATTTTTGTTTGCGTTGGCCTCTGGGGGTTCGGTCGGGAGCTTCAGGCTTTCCTCTGGCACAGGGGTTTCTGCTCTTTTGGTACTGGTGGTAGGTTTGTACATTAGCAGCCTTCTCCGTCTTTTCTGGTGAAGGCTGAGATGGCTGCTTTCCGGAGAGGTCCTTGGGTTATTGATGCTTGGTTGGTTTGGCCGGGGGTGTGTTGTGTGTTGTCCGGTTGCGGCTTTTCGCCGTTACCTGCGTGCCGTGGCTGGGGATGCGCTTTGGGTTAATCCAGTTTCCCTTGTTCCCTGTTCCAGGGCACGGGTCTCCCAGGTCGACTGCAGGGTTATTAAGTCTAGCTAGCCTGCAGTCTATCCTCGCGCCCATGCTGTTCGGACGTTTGCAGCTTTCGCTGCTGTGTTTGGTAACATCTCTTGGGCTCATTTCAGGCGCGGGGATTTGGAGGTCGCACAGGTTCCTGGTTGCCCGTTATTTTATGGGCATGTCTGCTCCTGGGCGTTCTTGTTTTGCTTTGGGTTGCAGGTTGCAGCCTGTTGCCTTGTCTTCGCATTGTGGAGTTTGTAGCGGCCGCCTCCTGGGTCAGCCCTTTTTTTTTTCTTCTCTTTGGGTATGAAGCTGCAAGGGAGATGCAGGGGGCTTCCCTCAGAAAACCAGCGTTAAATGTAATGAAACACCATTTTCTGGGTGAGGCTCCCTGGCAACCCTCCCTCCCCACCGGTCAGCGTTTTTTTTGCGTTTGTTGAAGCTTAGCTTCTGAACTGGAGTGCTATGCAGCCGGCACGGTGAGGTCAGGACCCCCCCCTCTCCCTCTCGGGGAGGGAAGGGCTGCGCGGATGAGCACGCAGCAGTAGTGTGTTACGTTTGCTTGTTTCTTTTAGACTGTAGGGAGTTCTGCCTCTGTTTTTTTTTTTTTTTTTTTTTGGTAGTTTCTTACCATGTGGGGTTTGTTTTGTTATGCCTACCTTTCTGGGTACCTAACCACGGTCATTGGCAGATAAGGAAAACCTCAACCACAAGGGGGTTTTCCAGGGCCATTGCTCCCTGAAACCTCTCTGAAGGGGTCAGGTTCTGGCTCATGGTCCCTGGTAGGTCTGAACTCCATAGCTACTGTCCCGGTCTAATATAACATACATTAGCCCGATAAGCTCCAGGGAGCCTCCAGGGCTCACCCAGAAAATGGCGTTTCATTACATTCAATGCTGGTTTTTTTCATTTTTAAGATTGTTAAAATGTGTTCTCTGATCATGAAAAAAAAAAAATTGTAGGTGACTTAGTTTAGACATAATAGAGCAAAGAAGCCTCGCAAAATTGAGGCGTTGACAGAGTACGCGTCTCGAGCCAGTTTGCTTCACCCCACACTGTCAGGCGGAAATTGCCACAAAGATATTACCTAATTATTTCACTGTCTCCAGTTGATTTTCTGGGGGAAGCCCCATCGGCTCCCTGGAGCTACCCAGGCTGATATGGTATTATTAGCTTTCTGGTATTAGTCAAAGTGCATGGAGTTCTTGCCTTCTGGGAGTCCTCGAGCCAGAACCTGGTCCCCTTCAGAGAGGCATGAGCAGCAATGACCTATAGAAACACCCTGTGTGGTTGGGAGCATTCTGTGTCTGCCGTCGACCTGGTCTGGCACCCAGAAAGGTAGGCATCCCAAAACAAACTCCTATTCTGGTGAAAATATTGGTACCGAAAGCTGAATGAGTGGACAGAACTCCCCAAATGAAAATTAGGAAACGAGTATGACATCATCACGTTGCCTCGCCGCTGTCTGCACAACCCACCCCTCCTCGGGAAGGGGGAGCCCCAGACCCTCGCGCTGGCGATCCAACTGTCAGTTCTTGGCTGATGTGATACTGGCAGGTCATGTGCCTCTGGCTCCTGCTTTGGTTTCATTTCTGTGACAATGTGGTGTGGTCTGTCTCTACAGGTGGTGTGTGAACCAGGAGTAATATTCCACAGTACTCAAGCTGCATGTGCCTAGGGTTTCCTTTCCTAGGTGGCCAGTAAATACTGCCCTTGGGGCCCAGGTTCCACAAGTCGACTTGGGCTCTACCTCCGCTGTGTCTTTTACTGCTCGGTACTTGGCCGCACTTAGAGTCAGCTGGGGTTTCTGTTGGCCTTGTTTGCCTCTGGGTAGGAGGTAGTTTTTGTAACTGGTAAGGGCACATGGTACTGCACAGCTAGTTATCACAGCTAGTTTCTTGTTTCTTTTGTTTTTGTTTTCCTGCCTGGTGTGGGGATGTCTGCCCCTGGTTGGTTGCCTCCTATCTGTACTTGGGGGGGGTCTTTGAATAGACATATGTGTTCTTGGTGGTACCATTGCTAGGCCCCCTATGAGTGGACACATCCCGGGGGGTTCAGCTTTTAGAAGTTTGCTTGGTAGTCTTGGGTGCTGGTTCGCAGTTCCCTGCGAACCGCAGGGCGCCAATGACCTGTCGCAGGCGCCTGACAGCTGGGTGGAAACATTTCAGATTCGTAGTCCTGAGGTTCCGGGTTCGATCCCCGGTGGAGGAGGCGGCAAATGGGCAAAATGTTTCTTTCGCTTTCAAGAAATGTTCATTTGTCTTCCCTGCAGTACAGGGGTGGCTGGAAAAAAAATAGTAAGTGACATATTTTGGCCACAATGGGCTGAGGAAGTCTGGCAAAATGTAGGCATTGTCAGAGCAAGCATCAGAGGCAGTCAGCTCTGCCACAGCTGTCAGGCAGGAGGTGCCACAAAGATATTGTTATCTAATAATTTCAATGTCTCTGATTGTTTTTTCTTATTATTTTTGCAGTAATATGCAATAGTGTAGTGTGATAGATTTATATAATAAAAGGGGTGAATTATTGCTATTCTCAAAAGTATGGTGTGTATATTAGTGATTCAATTATTATGTTCATAAAACAATAAACAAATAGTTTTGCTGTTATTACTTTATATAAACAGGTTTTATATAAGTATCCGCATGTTTTGTTCACCATAAAGAACCACTAAGTTGGTAAGGTGAGTCAAAACACCAGCGAATTGGCTGCCAAACCAAGCCAGCAAACTACACCTTCCCTCCCTCATCATCTTGCTCACTAACATATTCCTCCTCCTACTATTCTGTTATTGCTTTTATTCACTATATACAGACATTATATATAAGTACCTACATGTTTTGTTCACCATAACTGTACAACTAAACTGCTATGGTGCCCAAACAGCATAGTGGCCATTCTACACAGCATGACAAGTCATGCAGACGTCACCACTTCCCTCACAAAAATGGCTCCTCCCATCATATTCCTTTTGTTGTTGTTACACGAATACGAACGTTATATATAAGTACTGTAACCCAGCGATTATCCGGGATTCAAACATCCGGAAAACGCCCTTATATGGCCAAAATCGTGATCGGATAAAGTTATCACAATATCCGGCCAAAATAGCTACAGGGACCGGATTAAAGCTGGTTTGGTCGGATAAAATTTTGGGGCCCGGTTAATTTTCTGCCGAAATTACACTATCCAGTCAGTCGCCCGGATAATCATGGCTTTGTCCGTATATGAAAACACGAGGCGGGCCATACGGTGTTAATCCCGTCTGCCCGTGACTCGAGGCGCATGGTGGGGGTGGGGTGGGTGGGTGGTGTCGGGAGAGAGGGGAGCGTTGGGAGGGACCACCTGGGGGGATAAGGGGGGGGATGGGGAGCGGCCTATACACTACAGTACAGTAATTACTATCAATTTTAGAACAATTCATCATAGCCAAAATCAAAAGAAATAATAGTAATTATATAATAAAAAATTCCAAACAAGTTAACTAAAAACAATTTGCACAGGCTGAAGTTTCCTTCAAAAATATTTTTTTTTTCCTCCTTGCGGCCTAAGTAACGTGCCTCCTCCCTGCCCCGACTGGAGTCGTCCAGGCCTGGTCAAGCCATGTGCTCTCTACCCTTGTGTTACACCACAGTGCCGCGCCATTAGTGAAATATTTTTTTAAATAACTTTTCAAGGGGGAGCCCCGTCGGCTCCCCGGCATCCAGGCTGAATGGATATGTATAACTTTCTGGCATCAGTCACTGCATGGAGTTCTTGCCTACCGGGGACCACGAGCCAGGACCTGGCCCCCTCTAGAGAGGCACGAGGAGCAATGGCCTATAGAGACCCTCCTTATGATTGGGAGTATTCTATGTCTGCCATCGACCGGGACAGGCACCCAGAAAGGTAGGCGCCCCAAAACAAATCCCTATTCTGGTAAACTATTGTGACCGAAGACTGAACAGGTGGACAGAACTCCCCAAACGAAAATTAGTCCTCATGACGTCATCATGTCGCTTCGCCGCTGTCTGCGCACCCCCCCCCCCCCCCGGAGGGGGAAGGGGGGAGCCCCAGACCCCACCGTTGGCGACCCAACCATTAGTTTTCAGGCTGATTGGATCTGGTGCAGTTGTGCCTCTGGCTCCTGTTTGCAGTTGCAGTTCGGTTCCTGGTGGTGTGAGCTGTCCCTTCCGGTGGTGTGTAGGCCAGGAGTATTATTCCACGGTGCTCGGGCTGAATGCGCCTAGGGTTATCTTCCCTAGGTGCCCTGTAAGTACTGCCCTTGGGGCTTAGGGCTACCTTCCCTGGGTCGCGTTGGGGTCTACCGCCGCTGTGCCGTGTACTGCTCGGTACTTGGCCACCCTTGGGGTTAGCTGGGGTTTATTCTTGCCCTTGTTTGTCTCTGGGTAGGGGGTAGTTTTCATCACTGGCAGGGGCGCGGGTTACTGCACAGCTAGTTTTCACCATTAACAGCGGCCGGTTCTGTTCCGCCTGGGTACGTTGTCCTCTTGCGGGGTTTTTCTTTTGTTTTTGTTTTTGCCTGGTGGGGGGTCTGCCTGTTTGGTCCCCTTCGCTGTTCTTGGGGTTGTCTCCAGATTGTCTAATTGGTGGTACTCCCCGCTTGGCCCCGTGAGTGTACACGTCCCAGGGGTTCAGCTGTAGCAGTTTGTTGGTAGTTTTGGGTGCCGGTTCGCAGTACCCTGCCTGGGCTTCCCTTAGCGTGTTATCAAGGCTAAGGGCCCTGGAAATCCCTGCGGGGGCTACGTAGTCCGATGGATGTGACCCCTGAGTCCCCCCTCGCGTCCTGCGAGTTTGAAGGTTGCTCTGTCCCCTTGTCTCTGGGGGACACTCACCGGTTTTGCCTCCGCCATGCTGCCTGTTGGGTTGGTGATTGTTTTGACCCAGAGTCGTGCGACGTGTGTTGTCTGTACCTTCTCCAGTTCACCCAGGCTAATGCGCCTGATATGCGGGTGAGGGCAGCTGAGGTGTTGCATGCTTGCTTTAGCTTGCTGCAGCGCGCTAGGTTGGTCGCTGCCCCGGATGCCCCGAGACTGCCCCGTTTTGGTTATAGGGACCCGGACTTGGGGGTGGGGGTCGCTTCGGCTCTGGTTCCGTCCGCCCCTCCAAGTCCTTCCCCTTCTGTTGCTCGTTTGGTCCCCCCCCCCCCTTTGCTGCCGGCTCCTAAACGTCTGGGTTTCGGAGCCGGGGCTGGGTTTAGTCGGTTGTGAGACTCGGGCGGTTTCGGGGGTATCCCCTTCTGGGCCGGTGGCGGAGGCATTTGAGCCTGGTCCTTCTGCCGAAGCTTCTGGGTCTGGCCAGTGGGCCCCATTTGTTCCTGCTTTGTCGGCTGCTCCCACCTTTTCTTTGGGGGTGGGGGCTCAGGAGGACGGCTCGGCCCCGGGCCCTCAGAGTGAGGTTCCTGGGGTTGGGGAGGGGTTGGCTTGGGGACCTTGGGTCCCGTTGGACCCCGCCTGGTTTTTTTTTGCCCTCCGAGCGGGGCTTGGTGTTACAAGGAGAGGGGTTCTCTTTCGCTCCCTCCGCGTACGAATTGGATTTGGTGTCCACCCCTCCCCGGGTTCGGTTCCGTGATCCCGAGGGTTCTTCGGTTCCATCTTTCCAGAGGTTTCCCTGTTTCGGCTTCGGAGGTGCGGGAGGCCTTGGCGGCTTACCTCTTGTGTGACCCGGACTATGCCTTCCTGATGGATCCTCGTTCCTTCGTGACGGATCCCAGGTTCGTGCTGGTTTCGTTATGAGGTTCCAGAGTCGTCCTGGTTGGCAGACTGTCCTCTCTTTTCGTTGGAGGCTTGGCACACGTTCTGTCGGTCCCGCGCGCTTGAGTGGCGAGAGGTTTCCTTGGCGTTGCAGGTTTTCCTGGGGGGCGCTTTCGAGCATCTGAATGCTTGTTTGTTCGCCCTTGCCCTTCCGCGGGATGTTGGTGTCATGCAGCTTCACGTGCAGGTTCCTTCCCTCTCGGCTGCCCTGATTGCGGAGGATTTGCAGACTCGTGGCCTGCTTGCTTCAGCTCTGCGTTTCTTTTCCCTCCTTGAGCTATCCTCGGATTGGCTCGAGTTGGATGTGGGAGCGCTTGGGGCCGCTGCCGGGTCTGGTGCGCTGCCCTTGGCTGTGTGGGCATCATCTGCTTTGTTGAAGCTCTTCGTGCCCATCCTGCGTGATGCGGTTTCGCGGTTCTATGCTTCTCGCCTCGCGTGTCGTCAGGCGGTGCTGGCTTCCTCCTTGGAGTCGGCCTGGGCCCTGGCTCTTCGTTTATCCTCGCCCTTTTGTCCGTTGCTGTTTGCGGAATCTGCTGTGGGGCAGTATCTGCCGGCGGCCTCGGTCAGTTGTCGGCCTATGTCGGAGTTGTTGCTCCGGGGGGGTCGTGGGGGCCTTCCCGGAAGGGTCGTGCCAGGGATCAGGGGTCTTTTCGTCGGGTAAGCCAATGGTGCCAGATTCTGGGCTGGCGGCGCCTTCGGTTCTGGCTGTTGCTGGACGGAGTGGGCTCCGTCCTGTTCGCCACCTTGGTTCTCGCAAGGCGCATCGGCCCTTTCGCGGTTTGCCCCATTGACGGGGCAATGGAGGGGGCGGCTCGCCCGGTTTGCCCACGCCTGGTCACACGATTCGTGGGCTTTTCGGTCGTTTCGCGCGGCTGTGGTGGCATTGGGTGGCTTTCCTCCTCGGGGGGTTCGGGGCTGGCGGGGCAGGCCTCTTCTCCTGCGCTCTGTTGGGTCATTGTTACGAATCTTGTTAAGATCCTCTCATTACTCTTAATTATTATTACTATATTGTCTTATTCTTTAATCATTATAGCATCCAGTTGTGTAATGTGAGATTTGTATGTTATATGATATATAGGTATAGAATGTAATAGTGTGCTTTAGTTGCATATTATTTGTATGAGGCTTTCGTGATACAATTCTCATGTGTTTCTCTGTGGGGGTTGATCAGGTTGGATAGTGAGTACGTGGGAAAGTATTGTCAAGCGAGTGTTGGTGATTTGACTTTGAGTTATAACTCCTAATTAATTGTCTGTGAATGCTGTAGTGTAACTAATGTATGGTGTACTCTTATAATTAATAATATGTTTTGATATATTGTACTACCATTTTTTATTGTAATCCACAATGTTGTGTGGATGCTTGTTGTTTTGTTGGTAGACGCTTGGCCTGTGGAGAGACGCGTGGGGTTAGTCGCGTGGTGGTGTGTTCGAGGGATAACATGTTTTAAGTTAAGTCCTTGATTTGTATATTTTGTCATTCAAAGTTTTTATTTCCTGGTCAGATGATATTGTATTCTCTCATTTTAAGTGCTATTAATATTGCTCATTGCTCGAGAAGTATTTTATTTTAATTTGCATGCTGATAAATATTTCTGGATATATTTACGAACCATTTAATTGTTATGTTTGTCCCCCTCAGCATAAATATATTGTTCCCCATTTTATGCAGTGCTTATTCTTATACCCTAGACTTCTATTACAAAGGCCAATATTAAATATTTATGTACACTGCTGGGAGAAGAACCTTATTTAGTCTCGAGGGTGGTAACAGTCATCTCGGAGTGAGTTCGCTTGGGCGTGGTCGAAACGACGTCGTCCCTCAGGTGGCTTTCCCGCCTGTTTCTGGTTCCGAAACGGGACTGCGCGGACCTCCGTTCATTCTGGACTTGTCCCGTCTGAACCCGTGGGTGTTGTGCCCCTCCTTTCGGATGACTACGCTGTCCCAGGTCCGTCTTCTCTTGGAGAGGGGTGCTTGGATGGTGTCCCTGGATCTCAAGGACGCGTATTGGCACGTCCCGGTTCATCCGGAGTTCAGGGACTGGCTCGGTTTTGTTGTGGGGCGTCAAGGTTACCGCTTTCGTTGTCTTACCTTCGGGTTGAATCTGGCGCCAAGCGTTTTCACACGCCTCACTCGGGTCGTGGTAGCCCGCCTGCATCTGTTAGGTGTTCGGGTGCTGGCCTATCTCGACGACTGGCTGGTTTGGGCTCCCAGCCAGTCCGCGTGTCTGCTCGCCAGGGATTTGGTTCTTTCCCAGCTCGCCAGGTTCGGGTTCTTGGTGAACTGGAGGAAGTCCCATCTGGTTCCCTCTCAGGTTCGGTCTTGGCTGGGTCTGGTTTGGGACGCTCGTGCTGCTTCCTTGTCTCTTCCTCCGGTGGCTCTATTGCACCTGCAGTCCTGCCTTCGCCCGTTTCTGAGGGGTTCCCGGGTCACAAGGCGGTTTCTCGAGAGTTTGTGCGGGAACCTGAACTTTGCCATGATGGTCTACCCGCCGGGTCGGGTGTGGCTTCGTCGGCTGTTCTGGTTCCTTCGGGGCCGGCCCTTCCGCCTCTCTCGCGATCGTTGGGTTCGACCTCCGGGGGCTTTGCGTCGGTTGCTGCATCGCCGGCTTCCTCCTCGGGTTTTTCGGGGTTCGGTGCCTTGGCGCCTTCCCGTGCCCTCGCTCGATGTGTACACGGACGCGTCGTCTCTTGGCTGGGGTTTTGTGACCAGTGCTCACCAGGCCGGCCAGGGGCGGTGGGTTCCGTCCTTCCGTCGGGCTCACAGCACGGTGCGGGAGTTTGTGGCAGTGTGGATGTCGCTCCGGAGGATTCGAGTCACTCGCGGATCGACGATCCGGCTCCATTCGGACTGCTCCCCGGTGGTTCATTGTTTGAACCGAGGGGGTTCAATGCGATTCTTGGCTGTTTGGGGCTGTTCGCTTCGGGTGGCTCGTCTACTGAGTTCTCGGGGTTTGGCTCTCCTGGCAGTTCATGTCCGTGGGGAGTCCAACGTCCTGGCGGATGGCCTGTCTCGGTTCCGTCCCCTGTCCTTGGAGTGGACGGTCGATGCCGACTTCTTCCTTTGGCTGTGCCAGATGTTTGGGACTCCGGACGTGGATCTCTTCGCGTCGGCGTGGTCGAGACGTCTCCCGGTTTATGTGGCGCCCTTTCCCGACTGCAATGCCGTCGGGGTCGACGCCTTCAGGCTGGACTGGGCGAGGTGGGGTTACCTGTACCTCTTTCCCCCGGTTCCGCTGTTGCTCCAGGTCCTGACTCGCTTGGAGACTTACCAGGGTCGTGTTGTCCTTCTGGCCCCTTGGTGGCCGGCCCAGCCTTGGTTTCAGGCTCTGCTTGCTCGGTGTCCGTACCCGAGGGTCTTCCCACGGCTCCGCCTCTTTCAGCAGATCGGTCCTGCCCTGTACGAGGCTGGTTCCATCTTCTCCTCGAGTCTTCGCGTCTGGTGTTTTTGACTCGGATTTATCATTCGTTGTATGGTGCGCAGGTGGCTTCGTTGTTGGTCTCCCACCTGAGTGCTTCGTCTCAGCGGCAGTATGAGGTTTCCTGGCAGTCCTTCCGGGTTTTTCCTATCACTGTGTCGGTGTTCTTCGGTCTCTGATAGGGTTGTTCTGTCCTTTCTCTCTTGGCTGTTTCAGGACCGTCATCTTATGCCGAATACTGTCGCTTCGTATCGTGCGGCGTTGGCGGAGCCGCTTCAGCTTGCTTTCGGGGTTGATGTTACTTCCGCCCCGTTTCGCAAGTTATCTTGGGCGTTGTTTCACCTCCGGCCTGCTCATGCGCCGCCTGAGCCGTCTTGGTCTTTGGATCGCGTGCTCTCATTTCTCTCTCTGCCCAGGTTTGTGGTTGGCCCCTTCCGTTCGGGATTGTTTTTCCAAGGCTCTTTTCCTGTAGGCATTGGCCTCGGGGGGTCGGGTTGGCGAGCTTCATGCTCTCCTCCGGCGCCGGGGTTTCTGCTCTTTCGATCCTGGTGGTCGTTTTGTTCGTTTGCAGCCGTCTCCCTCTTTTCTGGCGAAGAATGAGACGGCTGCGTTGCGGAGGGGGCCGTGGGTTGTTGATGCTTGGTTGGTCAGGCCGGGGGTGCATCATGTGTTGTGTCCGGTTGCAGCTCTCCCCCGTTATTTGCGCGCCGCAGCTTCTGTTGCCGGGGATGCGCTCTGGGTTGATCCGGTTTCCCTTGTTCCCTGTTCCCGGGCTCGGGTCTCTCAGGTTGTCCGCAGGGTTATTATGTGTAGCCAGCCTGCGGTTTTTCCCTGGGCCCACGACGTTCGTAAATTTGCTGCTTTGGCGGCTGTCTTTGGCTACATGTCTTGGGTGGATATTTGGGCCCGGGGTTTTTGGAGATTGAACAGGGTCCTGGCTGCTCGCTACCTGGTGAATGTTCTCGGGCCTCGTCAGGCCTGCGTTGCTTTGGGTCGGCGGTTGCAGCCAGTTGTCTCGCCTTCGCGTTGAGGAGTGAGGACGGCCCGCCGCCCAGGTAAGTCCCTGTTTTTCCTTATCTTTGGGTAGTTAGCTCCGGGGAGCTGACGGGGCTCCCCCCAGAAAACCAGCGTTGAATGTATTGAAACGCCATTTTCTGTGGAGTCCCGGAGGCTCCCCAACATCCCTCCCTCCCTCTGGTCGGCGGTGTTTTTCGCGTTTTTGGCATCCAGCCTAAGAGCTAATGGTTGGGTCGCCAACGGTGGGGTCTGGGGCTCCCCCCCTCCCCTTTCCGGGGAGGGGGGGTTGCGCAGACGGCGGCGCGGCGACATGATGACGTCATGAGGACTAATTTTCGTTTGGGGAGTTCTGTCCACCTGTTCGGTCTTCGGTCGCAATAGTTTACCAGAATAGGGGTTTGTTTTGGGGCGCCTACCTTTCTGGGTGCCTGTCCTGGTCGATGGCAGACATAGAATGCTCCCAATCATAAGGGGGGGTCTCTATAGGCCATTGCTCCTCATGCCTCTCTAGAGGGGGCCAGGTTCTGGCTCGTGGCCCCCAGTAGGCAAGAACTCCATGCATTGACTGATGCCAGAAAGTTATACATATCCATTCAGCCTGGATAGCTCCGGGGAGCCTCCGGGACTCACCCAGAAAATGGCGTTTTATTACATTCAACGCTGGGTTTTTATTT
This sequence comes from Procambarus virginalis, assembly GCA_020271785.1. Classification (NCBI taxonomy): domain Eukaryota; kingdom Metazoa; phylum Arthropoda; class Malacostraca; order Decapoda; family Cambaridae; genus Procambarus; species Procambarus virginalis. Next base: position 17,604 of record WNGS01009062.1, read on the forward strand.
TCATAGTAACTTTGAAAATTTTTGGCCAAGACTATGTCTGGTAGCAGCATGAATCGTTCTGGAGGTAGTAAGAGGAAGAAGGTTGTCCTAACACTTAAGGACAAGCTACGTGTTATACAACTTTGTGAACATGGCTGGTCGACCTCAAGTGTTGCCAAGGAATTTAATATAGGCACTAGTACTGTTTCTGATATAAGGAAACAAAAAGAGAAACTTATGAAATTCATTTCAACCTGTGAAAGTGAAGGTGCAAGTTCTAGCAAAGGTTGTGGTAGAAAAACTATGAAAACTTCGACGCATGTACAGTTGGATGAGGCTGTGTACAAGTGGTTTGCTTAGCACCGCACAGCTGGCATGACAATTCGCGGGCCAGAAATACAAAATGCTGCAAGCAGGTTTGCTGCAAGCCTTGTGTTACGACCCTGGGTTCCTCAATTGGAAACCAGAGGTCAAATTGAGCTAAATAAACTACCTTATAGTAGTGGGACGCATGACGAGGTGTCTGTGTTTGTATCTTCCCTGCCAGACGTAAGACGATTCTTGTTTCTCACAGAGCATTTTAAGACTGAGCTGGGGGTTGATTATTAAATAATAAAATAGGCACCAACTATGTTTACTAATACTTTCTAATCATTTGTAAAGTAAATCTGAGTAAACTTGGGATAGGACTGCTGTAGATTAGTTGAGTAGTCTGCTGGCAGCGAGTGAACTGGGGAAGGAGACTGGAGACGGTCTCTCTTCTCTGGCTGGCGTTGTGGTGAAAGAAACCTCCTCCCCTTCCTATCGTTTCTTTATTTCTGTGTTTTTGTTACCCAGTTAAGTATACATGTAGTGTCCTCATTGTCTGGCATAGGCGTGTTCTAATGTGTAGAGTATTATACTTTATATGAATTAGGTGTTCTTAGTGCTTATATTCCTAGTTATTCTAAGGGGGTCCCAGTGGAACCACGTGGTCTCCCTACCCTAAGCTGACTCAAGCTTCAAGTTCTTCACTAGTAGAGCTTTACCCTAGCTTGTTCTCAGTGTAAACCTTGTATCCTGCTTATGTGGACCAAGGCTTTAACGTAAGATAGTGTGGTAAAGTAATTATTATTATTGGTGTGAGTGTATATGGTGGGGTTGTTAACCCCTTAACTGCGTTGCCTCCAAATATGACACCCCCCCAGTGCGCAGGAAATATATTCTCTGGAAAAAATTCTTTTGATTTTTTAAAGTGTCAAAAACCCTTCCCTGAGTATGGGTATGTAAAAAAAAAATCGAAATTTACTTACTTCGGCTGCTATGGGGTCCGTAAGTTGGCGTGTGACGTCATCATTCCCCATTCGCCCGTGACGTACACTCCTGGGGCCAGTAGGGTGCCCGGGGCGGGGCGCGCGAGTTGCCGCGAATATAATTTTGTTCATTTTTTTGCGCACAGTTCCAAATACATTTTATTTGTTTTTACATGCTAATCCTATGTATAATGAACACGTACACTATATTATGGCAGTAAAACATCCGTACTGTCTGAAGACACTGTGTTATGTGCATAACACTTGTGTACACATATGCTGCACATATTTACTATGTATCATGCTAATCCATGTATATATACAATCTATTTACAGGCTATACACTGTCACACACTATATACATTCACCATCAACACACTCAGAACACCTCGAGTGTGAGCAGCCACACCCAGCCAGCCCTCCCTCACTCCAACATCTTACTCGTCAACAATGCTCCTCCCACTATACTGTTTTTGTTCTTATTACACTATTTACACGTGTTATATATACCTATCTACATGTTTTATTTGCCAGAACAATGCAAGTAAGCCGGTATTGTGTCCAAACAGTACAGTGGTCACCATACACTGCATGAAAAATCACACAGCAGACAGCAGACGACGCTACGATTATGATGTCACCTCCCTCACCAAAATAGCTCATCTCAACATTCTCCTGTTGCTATATGCACACACAGTGTATATACCTATGTACATATGTGTTGCCCATAGCGAACCACTAAGCTAGTATGGTGAGCAAAACAAGAGTGGCTGCCACACACACACAATGAGGCTACCTCAATTCTCTCCCTTCCTCCCTCACCAAAATTCCTCCTTCCATAATACTACACACAATGCTAATTATAACCACAATCCTGCTATTATCACAATCCTGGTCACTAATTCCTGTAAATGAATAATTGACCACACGTTTATTTTGAAAAGGAACCTAAGAAGTCATTTGAAGATTCCTAAATGGACGAAATAATGCTGTGGTGCTGTGGCTAGCGCTGTGAACATCGTGAACAGCATTGAATCACTGATATTTGAACATTGTACCCAGTCATTATCACACTCAGGCTCTTCTATAATACTATCATGGCTAAACAATACAAGTTATATATATATTTTGACATTATTAGGCGATGCTGTGGTCACACGCTGAACAGCAGTGCTTTGCGCTCATGCTGCGAGCGCCAGCCTTGGTTGCTCAGTCACTACTGAGGCTCCCACACCCGGGAATGTGGACCATGATTTTTTTTAAAGATGGCATCTGTTTACAAGAGCCCTGAGGAAGCTGATGTGAACCCCATGTAGCCGCGGGAGTTTTGAATGGAACGTGAAAAATACAAATACCCGGAGGCTCATTGCGCAAACCAGACGTGAGCCTGCAGGCGCGTTACTCAGTTTAAGGGTTAAGGGGTAATAATAAGTAAGTTAGTTAAAGGAGTATCCATTCTTCCTGTGTAGGAGATCTATGATCAACCTCTAAGCTGACAATTGCAGTAATAAGCCACTATAAGTTTATTTTTATATTTTTATTGGGGGCCGGGCCTTTTAGATCTCCCATATTTGATAACTCTTCAATGCTAACTACTGATCCTACTCCATAATAGCACTAGATTCCCCATAGTACAAACAACCATTTATAACACCTTGGAATAAAGAATTTCGAAGCGAGTGAAGGGTGGGTTGCAAGGTTCAAGGATAGGCACAATATTGTGAAGAGGAAAATTGTCGGTGAAAAATTGAGTGCAGATGAAAGCAGTGTAGAACCATTTAAACATAAATTAAAAGAATACATTGTGGCAAATAATATATATTCGTATCAAATTTATAATGCAGATGAAACTGGGTTGTATTGGAGGAGTTTACCAGAAAAAACCCTAGCAATGAGGAGTGAGGGTTGTGTGCCAGGATGTAAGGTTTGCAAGGACAGGCTCTTGGCCATGATGTGTGCGAATGCCGACGGCACAGACAGAATCACATGTGCAATTGTTGGCAAATCTAAGAAACCAAGAGCCTTGCAACATTGCATGGACAGACTGCCAGTGAAATATTATAACTCAAAAAATGCATGGTTTACACAGGAGATCTTTCTTTTTTGGTTTCATGACGTGTTCTGCAGGGAAGTTCGTGCCTATCAAATTAAGAAACTCAAAATAAGGCCAAGCGAAGTTCGGGCTTTACTGTTGCTTGATAATGCGCCTGCCCACCCCAAAATTGACACGTTAACCTCACATGATGACAAGATAACGTGTATGGCACTTCCTCCTAACACAACCTCTCTCATTCAGCCTATGGATCAGGGAGTTATCTGTGCCACGAAGAGGTTGTACACCAAAAAGATGCTAAACGAAGTTTTGGTGGTTTTGCCTCTCCCGGAAGATATTGAACTCGGTGTGGATAACAGGGCTAAAAAAAAACCTTCAAAATTTGAAGAACTATACAATCAAGGAAGCCATCTATAACTGGGCCAAGGTGTGGAGTGAATTAAAGGAATCGACTTTGAAAAATTCCTGGAAAAAACTTCTCACGTCTACGGTCAGAAATGAGGAGGATGCAGAAATGGATTTTGAAGGATTTACAGATGAAATCCATGGGATGTTTAGAAATGCCGGCGAAAACTTAGAAAGACAGGATGTGGTTGATTGGCTTGAACAAGATGCCAATGACCCAGGATATGGTGTGGTGAATGAAGACGAGATTCTCCAGTCTGTTACTGGTGAGGTCGACAAAGAGGATGAAGAAGGAAGTGAAGAACCAACACCAATGACCACGAAATACAGTGTACTCATGACCTATGTTGACAGATTAATAAATTTTTCATCCAATTGTGCTCATCCAGAGGTTGGAAACATATATCCATACCTTAGGCGAACAAAAGAGCTGATCATACAACTGGCCAGTGAACACAGAAGGCAAGCAACACTTGATTCCTATATGGTACGAAAATCAAACCAAGCGCCTTCAACAAGTGAGGCGGCACACGCAACCCAAGCGCCTTCAACAAATGAGGCGGCACACACAGAAAGTGAGCTTCAAGGCAATGTACACTAACATAGATGGGATTACAAATAAAACTAGTGAACTTGGAGAATGGGCACTAGAAGAAAACCCAGACATAATAGCACTCACAGAAACAAAGCTAACGAAAATCATAACAAATGCAGTGTTTCCACAGGGCTACTATGTAGTGAGGAAAGAGAGAGAAGGGAGAGGAGGTGGTGGTGTGGCTTTGCTACTAAGAGAAGGTTGGAGTTTCGAAGAGATGGTAATTCAGAACTGTGAAGGTTTCAGTGACTACATATCAGGCACCATTGCAACTGGAGGACAGAAAATTATAATAGTAGTCATATATAACCCCCCCCCCCCCGAATGACAGAAGACCCAGACAGGAATATGATAGAAACAACATGGCCACCATCAATATAATAGAGAGAGCAGCTTCTGTGGCTAGCAGGAACGGATCCAGACTTCTAATCATGGGAGACTTCAACCATGGGAAGATAGATTGGGGGAACAGAGAGACACACATGGAGGCCCAGACACATGGAGAGCTAAGCTGCTGGATGTGGCAACAAGAAACTTTCTAAGTCAACACGTCAAGGGACCGACAAGAATGAGAGGAGGGGATGAACCAGCCTTGCTTGATCTGATATTTACCCTAAATGAGTCGGATATAAGGGAAGTTAAGTGGAAGCCCCCTTGGGAATGAGTGATCATAGTGTATTGAGCTTTGAGTACCTGGTTGAGCTAGGAATTATCACCCCCAAAAAAAGAACTGGGAACCAAAGGGCTGGCGTACCGAAAGGGAAACTATGAGGAGATGAATAAATTCCTATGGGATATACATTGGGACACAGAACTCGGAACCAAGTCCGTACAAGACATGATGGACTATGTCACCCAAAAATGTCAGGAGGCTGTAAGCAGGTTTGTCCCAGCCCGACAGGAAAAAACAGAGAAGCAAAGGAAGAATCCGTGGTTTAATAGGGAATGTATGAAAGCAAAGGAGCTGAACAAAAGGGCATGGAGGAACTTCCGTAATAACAGAACACCAGAAAGTAGAGAGAGATACCAGAGAACCAGGAACGAGTATGTCAGTGTGAGAAGAGCAGCTGAGAAAAGGTATGAAAATGATATAGCTAATAAAGCCAAGACTGAACCAAAGCTACTACACAGTCACATCAGGAGGAAGACAACAGTGAAGGAACAGGTGATGAAACTTAGGGTGGGCGAGGACAGGTACACAGAGAATGACAAAGAGGTGTGTGAAGAACTCAACAAAAGGTTCCAGGAGGTCTTTACAATAGAACAAGGAGATATCACGGCGCTGGGAGAGGTGGCAGCAAACCAGGTGACCTTGGATAGGTTCGAAATTACAAGAGATGAGGTCAAAAAGCACCTATTGGGGTGGATGTGAGAAAAGCTGTTGGGCCGGATGGAATCTCGCCATGGGTATTGAAAGAGTGTGCAGGAGCACTTTGCTTACCACTCTCCATAGTGTATAGTAAGTCACTGGAAACGGGGGACCTACCAGAAATATGGAAGACTGCTAATGTAGTACCAATATACAAAAAGGGTGACAGACAAGAGGCACTGAACTACAGGCCAGTGTCCTTAACTTGTATACCATGCAAGGTGATGGAGAAGATTGTGAGAAAAAACCTAGTAACACATCTGGAGAGAAGAGACTTCGTGACAACCCATCAACATGGGTTCAGGGAGGGTAAATCTTGCCTTACAGGCTTGATAGAATTCTACGATCAAGTGACAAAAATTAAGCAAGAAAGAGAAGGGTGGGCGGACTGCATTTTTTTGGACTGTCGGAAAGCCTTTGACACAGTACCCCATAAAAGGTTGATGCATAAGCTGGAGAAACAGGCAGGAGTAACTGGTAGGGCGCTCCAGTGGATAAGGGAGTACCTAAGCAATAGGAAGCAGAGAGTTACAGTGAGGGGTGAGACCTCAGACTGGCGTGAAGTCACCAGTGGAGTCCCACAGGGCTCTGTACTTGGACCTATCCTGTTTCTGATATACGTAAATGATCTCCCAGAGGGTATAGACTCATTCCTCTCAATGTTTGCTGACGACGCCAAAATTATGAGAAGGATTAAGACAGAGGAGGACAGCTTGAGGCTTCAAGAAGACCTGGACAAGCTGCAGGAATGGTCGAACAAATGGCTGTTAGAGTTTAACCCANAAATAAATACTCATATGGTGAACAACTCCAAGGGAGCCTTAGGGCTAACATAAAGTTAGGCAAGGATCTCCAACTGGAAACTTCACTGACAACTCACATTGAGGTGAAGAATAAAGAACTAGAAAAGTATAAAGAAGAAATAAAAAGAGACATATGCCCAAGTTGTAAAAGAGAAAGAGACTATCAAAGAAGTGTGTTTGGAATTCAAAACCAGAAATGACTAACAAGAAGCAGAAATTAGGCAAGCAATTAGGAAAGAACTGGTTACCAACAGTAAACTAGTACAAAACACTGCAGACAGAAGTAAGTCCATAATAATTTTTGAATGTTTAGAGAAGGAAATTTCATCTAGGGTGGACCGAGCAGCAGAAGAGATGAAAATCATAGAGAAAATAGTAGGTTTAGGAGAAGCTCAAAGGAAAATGTCAGTGATTTTAGAAGAATAGGAAAATATGAGAAAGACAACCTGGTTGATACCTGGTTGATGGGGTTCTGGGAGTTCTTCTACTCCCCAAGCCCGGCCCGAGGCCAGGCTTGACTTGTGAGAGTTTGGTCCACTAGGCTGTTGCTTGGAGCGGCCCGCAGGCCCACATACCCACCACAGCCCGGTTGGTCCGGCACTCCTTGGAGGAATAAATCTAGTTTCCTTTGAAGATGTCCACGGTTGTTCCGGCAATATTTCTTATGCTTGCTGGGAGGGTATTGAACAACCTCGGACCTCTGATGTTTATACAGTGTTCTCTGATTGTGCCTATGGCACCCCTGCTCTTCACTGGTTCTATTCTGCATTTTATTCCATATCGTTCACTCCAGTATGTTGTTATTTTACTATGTAGATTTGGTACTTGGCCCTCCAGTATCTTCCAGGTGTATATTATTTGATATCTCTCTTGTCTTCTTTCTAGTGAGTACATTTGGAGGGCTTTGAGATGATCCCAATAATTTACGTGCTTTATCGCATCTATGCATGCCGTATATGTTCTCTGTATTCCTCTATTTCAGCAATCTCTCCTGCTCTGAAGGGGGAAGTGAGTACTGAACAGTACTCAAGATGGGACAACACAAGTGACTTGAAGAGTACAACCATTGTGATGGGATCCCTGGATTTGAAAGTTCTCGTAATCCATCCTATCATTTTTCTGGCTGTCGCAATATTTGCTTGGTTATTCTCCCTAAACGTTAGGTCGTCAGACATCATTATTCCCAAATCCTTTACATGCTTTTTTCCTACTATGGGTACATTTGATTGTGTTTTATACCCTGTATTATGTTTAGACAAGAACATTATATACAAGTATATAGAACAAGTATATAAGAACAAGTATATATTAGACAAGAACCGCCCCTTAAGGGTGACGTTTAATGGAGTAAAAATACATGATGGAAGTGCTTAGAAATGCCAGGAAATTGCAGAGTGATGAGGTTGGCAAACTTTGGTCAATAAGACAAGACTTCTCAAAGGAAGACAGAGAAAAGCTGAAAATGAACCTAATTGAGGCAAAACATCTAAATGGGGATAGAAATGAAGAAGACAGAAATTCTTTTTTTCTACAAAGTGACAGGGACTGGAAAGCTTGTGAAATGGTACATAAAAACAAAGCAACAAGATCGGTAGTGGAAGGGGGAGTAAGGAGCAAAGGAAAAGGGAACATGTTCCTGAAAATTGTATATACCAACATAGATGGAATGAGGTCAAAAACTTTGGAGTTGCAAGATATTATCCAGCTTAGGGTCCCAGATATTGTCGCATTATCAGAGACGAAACTTGAAGGAAATAAAATAAATGAAGTCATATTCCCAAGAGGCTATTCAGTTTGGAGATGTGACTGGAAAACTAGGAAGGGAGGAGGAGTGGCTGTACTGGTGAAAAAACACCTGAAGGTAAGAGAGTTAATAATATTTGAAAACCCTCGAGATATTGACATAATGGCATTGCAGATCTGGAATCAGGATGATAAGCTGATAATTTAAATGCCTACAGCCCACCAGCAAGCAACACATGGACAAAGGAAGAACTGGATGACAAACGAGAGGGCTTCATAATGGTCATGAGAGATATTATTGTACAAGCAGATAAAGATAAATCACGACTGTTGATACTGGGGGACTTCAACTTTAAAGCAATAGACTGGGAGGCCTATGAAGCAAGAACAGAGGACTTTTGGACATGCAGATTTGTGAACCTCATTCTGGAGACAGTCTTGTATCAACACATAAAGCAGGCCACAAGAATGAGGGAAGGAGATGTACCGTCAGTACTGGATCTAGTATTCACCAGGAAAAGAAGAAGAGATATTGACATCCAGTACCTTCCTCCCTTGGGAAAGAGTGATCATGTCCTGTTAGACATTGATTATGCTTAAGATACCAACTAGAAGAAAATGGGGACATTGAAACAGTTGATAAACTACGATTTAAGGAGAGGCCACTATGGGGAACTTCGAAATTTTTTTAATGAGTGTAATTGGACAGACTTGTTGCTAGGCAGGGAAGTAAATGAAATGTATGCCAAATTTTGCAAAATATACGAGGAAGGCACACAAACATTCATACCAAAACAGAGATGCAGGGCCAGAAAATAGGATTGGTTCAACAGAAATTGTGAAGGGCCAGAGACCAAAAGACACAAAATGGAATCAGTATAGGAAGAGGCCAAAACCCCCAAACTACCAGCGATACAAAGATGCGAGAAACAACTATACGGCAGTAAGGAGAGAGGCAAAAAGATATTTTGAAAAAGGGATAGGGATAAATGTAAAACAGAACCGGGCCTATTCTACAAATTCATAAACAACAAATTGCAGGTAAAGGATAATATCCAGAGGTTGAAATAGGAAACAGATTCACGGAAAATGAAAAGGAAATGTGTGAAACATAAATGAAAGTTAAGTCCAAAGTGTGTTTGTACAAAATGAAATCTTCAGGGAACCAAACACAATAAGAATTCCAGAGAACAACATAGAGTGGATAGAGGTGTCTAAGAGATGAAGTGGAAAATAGCTAAAGGAGCTCAGTAAGAACAAAACAGCTGGCCCAGATGGAGTTTCA
>WNGS01009063.1:0-12740 GCA_020271785.1 Procambarus virginalis
ACACTATATACGACGTTATATATAAGTATGTATATATTTTGTTCACCACAACTGTACAGCTAAGCTGATATAGTTAGTTCAGACACTAAGAGTCGTCGGTATGCACAGCTGCGGCTGGCGGCTCCCTCACTCATTCAAGGTCACACACACACTAAACTTTCTCCCCCAACAATACTGTTTGCTGCTATTACACTCTATACACAGGTTATATATAAGTATTTGCATATTTTGGTCACCATTACGAACCACTAAGTTGGTATTGAGAGTCGAAAGCAACGAAGAGTTACCGCTACACACCAGCCAGCCACTCGCTGCCACTCCCTCAACACACGCACTAAACTTTCTCCCCCAACAATACCATTTGTGGTGTTATTACACTATATACAGACGTTATATATAAGTATGTATATATTTTGTTCACCACAACTGTACAGCTAAGCTGATATAGTTAGTTCAGGCACTAAGAGTCGTCGGTATACACAGCTGGCGGCTGGCGTCCCTCACTCATTCAAGGTCACACGCACTAAACTTTCTCCCCCAACAATACTGTTTTCAGTGTTATTACCCTATATACACATATTATATATAAATATCTACATGTTTTATGCACTGTAACTGTACACCTAAGCTTGTAGTGCGCCCAAAGAGCATAGTGGCCACCCTCTAAACAGCTTGACAAATCGTGCAGACGACGTCACCTCCGTCACCCAAATGGCTCCTCCCAGCATAATCCTTTTGCTGTTATTACACTAATACACACATTATATATAAGTATCTACATTTGTGTTCACCATAGAGAACCACTGAGCTGGTATGGTGAATGTAAACAATAACAGGTGGCCACACAGTCAGTAAACGATGCTGTCTTCCTCAGTCTCTCAGCATCACTCCTCCCACAGCGCTAATTATTACAACAATCCTGCTATTATCACAACCCTGGTTATTTAATCACAGTCACGGGTCATCTGTAATATTGTCATCACTAAATAATAACAGTTATATATTTATTTTGACATTTTTCGGTGATGCTGTGGTCACAAGCTGAACAGCAATGCTGATCGCTCATGCTGCGTGCGCCAGCCTTGGTTGCTCCAACAGTACTGTGCCTCTCACACCTGAGAATATTGCCCACGATTTTTTTTTTAAATTGCGTCTGTTTACAAGAGCCCTGAGGAAGCTACTGTGAACCCCGTGTAGCCGCGGGCCATTTGAATCGGGAATGGCACCCTATGGCGTATATATACGCCATGCGCACCGTCGGACATGTTACTCAGGGCGTATATATACGCCATGCGCAGTTTAAGGGTAAACATAATACAGAGTACAAAACACAATGCAAATGTACCCATAGTAGGAAAACAGCATGTAAAGGATTTGGGAATAATAATGTCTGACGACCTAACGTTTAAGGAGCATAACCAAGCAAATATTGCGACAGCCAGAAAAATGGATTACGAGAACTTTCAAATCCAGGGATCCCATTACAGTGGTTGTACTCTTCAAGTCACTTGTGTTGTCCCGTCTTGAATACTGCTCAGTACTCACTTCCCCCTTCAGAGCAGGAGAGATTGCTGAAATAGAGGGAATACAGAGAACATATACGGCACGCATAGACGCAATAAAGCACCTAAATTATTGGGGATCGTCTCAAAGCTCTCCAAATGTACTCACTAGAAAGAAGACGAGCGAGATATCAAATAATATACACCTGGAAGATACTGGAGGGCCAAGTACCAAATCTACACAGTAAAATAACAACGTACTGGAGTGAACGATATGGAAGAAAATGCAGAATAGAACCAGTGAAGAGCAGAGGTGCCATATGCACAATCAGAGAACACTGTTTAAACATCAGAGGTCCGCAGTTGTTCAACGTCCTCCAGCAAGCATAAAAAATATTGCCGGAACAATCGTGGACATCTTCAAGAGGAAACTAGATTTATTCATCCAAGGAGTGCCGGACCAACCAGGCTGTGGTGGTATGTGGGCCTGCGGGCCGCTCCAAGCAACAGCCTAGTGACCAAACTCTCACAAGTCAAGCCTGGCCTTGGGCCGGGCTTGGGTAGTAGAAGAACTCCCAGAACCCCATCAACCAGGTATCAACCAGGTAACGTGTCTGCTCTCCAGGGATTTGGTTCTTTCCAGCTCGCCGAGTTTGGGTTCTTGGTGAACTGGCGGAAGTCTCATCTGGTTCCCTCTCAGATTCAGTCTTGTGTGGGACGTTCGGACCGCTTCCTTGTCTCTTCCTCTGGCGACTCTGCTTCGCCTGCATTCCCACCTTCATCTGTTCCTGAGGGGTTTCCAGGTCACGTGGCAGTTGCTCAAGGGTTTGTGAGGGAGCCTGAACTTTGCCATGATGGTCTACCCACCGGTTGGGTGTGGCTTTGTCGGCTGTTCTGGTTCCTTCAGGGACGTCCCTTTCGCCTCTCTCGCGACTGCTGGGTTAGGGGACTTTGCGTCAGTTGCTGCATCACTGGCTTTCTCTTCGTTTTTTTCGGGGTTCAGTGCCTTGGCACCTACCTGAGCCCTACCTTGATGTGTCCACGGACGTGTCGTCTCTTGGCTGGGGCTTTGTGACCAGTGCTCACTGTCTTGGCCAGGCACGGTGGGGTCCGTCCTTCCATCAGGTTCACAGCACGGTGTGGGAGTTCGTGGCTGTGTGGATGTCGCTCTAGAGGGTTTTGGTCGTTCGCGAATCGACAATCAGGCTCCATCCGGACTGTTTCCAGTAGTTCATTGCCTGAACCGAGGGAGTTCGATGTGGTCCTTGACTCTTTAGGGCTGGTCACTTCGGGTGACTCATTTGTTGAGTTTTCAGGGCTTGGCTCTCCTGGTGGTTCACGTTTGGGGGTGTCCAATATCCTGGTGGACGGCCTGTCCTGGTTCATTCCCCTGTCCACGGAATGGAGGGTCAACGCCAACTCGTTCAGTTGGCTCTGCTGGATGTTTGGGCCTCCAGAAGTGGATCGCTTTGCATCGGCATGGTCGAGGGGTCTCCCAGTATAAGTGGTGCCCTTCCCCACTGCGAGGTCATGGGGGTCGATGCCTTCAGGCAGGACTGGGCGAGGTGGGGTTACCTGTACCTCTTTCCCCCAGTTCAGCTGTTGCTCCAGGTCCTGACTTGCTTGGAGACTTATCAGGGAAGAGTTGTCCTTCTGGCTCCTGGTGGCCAGCCCAGCCTTGGTTTCAGGCGCTGCTTGCTCGGTGTCCAAACCCGAGGGTCTTCCTGTGGCTCCGCCTCTTTCAACAGATCTGTCCAGCCCAGTACGAGGATGGTTCATTCTTCCCCTCGAGTCTTCGCGTCTGGAGTTTCTGACTCAAGTCTATCATCACTTGTATGGGGCGCAGGTGGCTTTGATGTTGGTCTCCTACCTGCATGCTTCGTCTTGGCGGCAGTATGAAGTTTCCTTGCAGTCCTTCCAATTTTTCCTATCACTGCGTAGGTATACTTCGGTCCCTGATAGGGGTTACATATCAGAGCTAATAGATACATAATCAGCCTGGATAGCTCCGTGGAGCCGCCGGGACTCACCCAGAAAAATGGCATTTCATTACATTCAATGCTGTTTTTTTTTTAACCCTTAAAGTGCGCATCACATCATATGACGTGCTAGGCGTTTTACCAGTCAACTGCCCTTCACGTCATATGATGTGTTGGAGTACTACGCAAGATTTAAACGGCCCGCGGATACACGGGGTTCACCACACCTTCATCAGGGCTCTTGTAAACAGACGCCATTTTTAAAAAAAATCGTGGGCCAAACTCCCGGGTGTTAGGGGCCTCAGTATCGCATAAGCTACCAAGCCTGACGCACGCAGCATGAGCTCACAGCACTGCTGTTCAGCTTGTGACCACAGCATCGCCTAAAAATGCCAAAATATACTTGTTCATGCTATTATGTAGCGATGATATTATTACAGAGGACCCCTGACTGTGATAAAAGTGACCAGGGTTCTGATAATAGCAGGATTGCGATGATATTTAGCGCTGTGCGCCATGGAGGGAGGAGTAATGCTGTGGGAGGGAGGGTGGTGGCGATGTTTTCTGACTGTGTGTGGCCACCTTTTATTGACTGCACTCAGCATACCAGCTTAGTGGTTCGCTATAGTGAACACAAATGTAGATACTTATATATAACGTGTGTATAGAGGGTATAAACAGCAAGAGAAGGTTTGGAGCCGCCATTTTGGTGAGGGCGGTGGCGTCGTCTGCACGACGCCACCGTGCAGACGACGGTGTTGTTTACTGGATACCACGATCGTCTTTGGGCACCATACCAGTTTATTTGTACAAGTATGGTGAATAAAACAGGTAGATATTTATTTATAATGTGTGTATATAGCGTAATAACATCACACAGTATTGTTGGAGGAGAAATATTAGTGTGTGTGGCCTTGAGGGAGGCAGCCATCAGCTGACTGTGTTAGGTCCTATGTCTTTGTGCTTTACTCACCATACAAGCTTAGATGTACAGTTATGGTGAACAAACATGTAGATACTTATATATACCATCTGTATATAGTGAATTATAGCAAAAACAGTATTGTGGGAGGAGAATGTGGGCGAGTCAGATGACTGGAGGGAGGGCGGGAGTGGCTGGCTGGTACACGGCGGTCACTCCTCGTTACTTTTTGACTCATAATAGCTACTTAGTGGTTCGTTATAGTGAACAAAACATGCAGATACTTATATATAACCTGTGCTTATAGTGTAATAACCGACAAAGTATTTGTTCACTGATTGATGAACATAACTGAATCAACAATATGCACACCATATTTTTGAGTACAGCAATGATTCACTCATTTTATTATATAAATATATCAAACTACACACTATTGAATAATATTACAGCAAAAAAACTATGAAACATCAATCAGAGACATTGAAATAATTAGATAATTATCTCTTTGTGGCAACTCTGGCCTGACAGCTGGCGAGCAACAGACCGCCTGGGACGCATGCTGAGTCAGCGCCTATAATTTGCCAGACTTCCCCGCCCTATAGTGGGCAATATATGGCACTTACGATTTTTTTATTATTTTTCCCGTGATCAGTGAACACAAATTAACAGGTTAGGAAGAAAAAATAATTTTTTTTTTTTTCAAAATGACATGCGCCTGTGCGGATAGCAGGATATTAGACCCCGAGCATGTTAAGGGTTAAAGATTCAATAATATTTAAATTTTTATGCAATGGCACTTCGACTTATGATTGCCCCGACATACGATAATTTCGAGTTACGATGTAAATTTAATCGAAAAATGCGACTCGACTTAGGATAGTGTTGTCGACTAACAATATTTGTTGGTACACGTTTGGGTCGACCGAGTACCTGGTTCCCTGTCACACGGGCCGACCTGCCTCAGTTTACTAGAGCTGCCCGCTTAGCGAAGATCACGCCTATAAGAAATTCCGTTTTTGTGGTGATTTTTTCCTTTTTGAACATAAAACTGAATATTATATATGATGCCATGGGTCCCAAGAAAGTCAGTGGTAAGGTTCAACCTAAGACATTAGTTGTGAGTAGAGGCAGTAGAGGATGTTCCTTCCTCATTAAGAAAATGTGTGAAGTATGGGAAGAACTGCAAAGTTTTGTTGAAAAAACTCACCCAGATAAAGCTGCAGCAGGCCGTTGCATTGACCTTTAAATGACAATGTGATGTCTTACTACAGACAAGTGCTAAAATGTAGGGAAAAAACAAGTGTCATTAGACAGATTCTTAGTAAGACAAGCAAGCAGTGAGCCACAAGCAGGTCCTAGTGGTATGCCTGCAGAACATGCCAGAGTGTGTGTATCCCAGAAAAGTCGTCACTGCCTGATGTTATAATGGAAGGGGACTCCCCATCCAAACAGTAACACCTCTCCTCCTTCCCCCTCATCACCATCTTCCATACGACATCAAGAGTCCTCCATAAAGGTAAGATAAGCATATGTACTGTATTGTAGTTAGAGAAAATAATTGTATTCAGTATAAAATGTATTTGTAAGTTAATATTTTGGAGGGTGGGGAGTGGATTAATTCAATTTCCTTTATTTTTTATGGGAAAAATCGCTTCGACTTACGATATTTGGACTTACGATACGTCTCTGGGAACGGATTACCATCGTAAATCAAGGCCCAACTCTGTATTTAAAAGTAAACAAGCTGAATTGTACTGGTACGAATCTGGAAAGATAATACCCAACGCACGTGAACGCTTCCTATCCATTTATGCGAGACAAATGGTATGAGACAAAATTGCCAATCTACTGCTTTTGATACAAATATTCAGTGATAATGTTCATGGCTTTAGCAGTAGTTCATTAGACAGGTATTCTTTATTCATACAATAGTATATATTAGTATTAAATACTAGGCAGGTAAAATGACAAAACTGCTACACACAACTGGTACACACAACACAGGAGCCGGTGGCTGAGCGGACAGAACACTGGACGCGTGATCCTGTGGACCCAGGATCGATCCCGGGCGCCGGCGAGAAACAATGGGCAGAGTTTCTTTCACCCTGATGCTCCTGTTACCTAGCAGTAAATAGGTACCTGGGAGTTAGTCAGCTGTCACAGGCTGCTTCCTGGGGGTGGAGGCCTGGTCGAGGACCGGGCCACGGGGACACTAAGCCCCAAAATCGTCTCAAGATAATCATCTCAAGATAACAACTTTTCATAGTTTAGTGCTTTTTGGGGTGGTTCTAGCATCGTGTGAAATACTCAGTTGGCAACTCTGCTTCTGTGTTTCAGTGGCATTAGTTTAGTGGGCCAGCCAGAGACTTAGGGCCCATGGAGGAATATCCCTGCAAAAAAAAAAATGGCTTTAGTAAAGTGGTGGCTGGTGGTTTGTGGATTGCTCTTTAATACAGAAGTGTTTTTTCTCACAAACAACCCCATCATGGCTTCTAAGCAAACATTGTTGACTTCCTTGTTTTGTAAACAAAATGAGGAGTGTAAGAAGAATAACGTTCAGAAGACTGATAATGATAACAGTGAGTGGCAAAAGTTGTGTTTTGACTGCTTCTAGTTCAAATTTTCAAATTGGATCCATGTTCAATTGAGAAAGTAATAGTGCTTTGATGTCTAATTTGTATCTGTTCAGGTGTATGGACTGAAGTAATGTGGAAGAAAAAAGGGAAACCTATCCATGGTTAGACTTCAAGGTTGATAAACTTGGGTGTAAAGTGTGTGTGTAAACATAAGCAATGTAACACTTTTCACTTCTAAGACTATCAAATGAGTGGCGGATGTACGAAGTATCATATTATGGACCAGATCTAAGTACGCATTTGAAGTCTCTCAGAAAAAAATTGTTGATCATAAACTATTGAAAGCTCACATTGCTGCTTTATGTGTTGAAAATGTTGACTAAGAGAAGCACTAAAACTTTAGCTCAAAAGGCAATTGAAAGGGGGAAGTTTGGAGGAATTACCATAACAAGCAACAAGAAAATTGTTTCCATTAATTATCAACAATTTCTTACTAGTCTTGTGAACAGTTTGCAGTACCGTGTGTTCATGACAACATCCATGAAAGGCTCTCAAACTTCTGAACCTCAAAATACGTATAAATCACTGCTAAGTGAAATGTGTGTCCTTGAAAAAGACTACGAGCCTGATGAAATACCACCAAATTATGGAGAAGCTGAAATATTATCTCCCTAAGAGGTTTAAGCTTCTTACTCAGCACTAAATGCCTTTAGAGACTATGTGGAGGATCATGGATGCCGCATCCCCAAGACTTACACCCATTACCGAGCTGTTTACAAGTTATTTCTATTAGTACTGCTGAGTGTGAGAGGGGATTCAGTCACATGAACCTGATAATAACAACGCACTCAAGAATTCTCATAAATCATGTATCAACACTTATGTTTATTAACCAGTGGACTGCGCCAACCGAGAAAACTCGGTCGGTGGGAAACTGCACCAACCGAGAAAACTCTTTGATTTTTTTGTACCCATTCAAAATGTGTGTGTGGTTGGTTGTGTATGAAATGGACTTTTAGGACCTCCAGTGAAAGGCAGCCATCTTGGAAAAAAATCCCAGAATGCCCTTGTGCTGCTGGCTGGGTTAGTACCGAGTGAGCAACCATGGGTGGCGCATGTGCCTTTGGCTCCCAAACACCTGTCTGATGCGGTGTTGAAAGATCACGCCTCTGGCATCCAAACACCTGTCCAACGTGGTTTTGAAAGATCATGCTCTGTGGGTGAAATTCAGGCCTTATTGTTTGAAGAACATAAGGGTCATGATATTGGTGAAGCTAGGCGCAATAAGGACCTAACACAAAAGTCAGATGCAAGAGATACAGCACCTATGAGGACTATACAACGAGCGTATCCAGTTGTAACTCTGAACGCCACCCTTGCCCACCTATGCCATCTCCAATTTATTTAGATGATACATAGATGAATCGTTTTCTGCGTTCAGTGATGATGCATCTGATACAAGTTGCATAGATGAACAGTGTTAGTGGCTTCCATGGTGGTGTTTTCAATAGATATTATCAAGAATAGCTGAATCTCTTCCAGATTGACTGACACTCTTTGAGGCTGGCTGAATCTCTTCCAGAATGCCTGAATCTCTTCCAGTGTGGGACCTTACAAAGCGATCATTTCAAGACTACCTTACAAAGCGATCTTTTCAAGACTACTTTACAAATTTATCTTTTCCTATAATTTTTTCAATACTTCCTTATGCTTTACAAGCTTGGCTTCATACCACCTACAAGTACTAAAGCCAAGGGTGTACGTGAGTGCATTATTTGCAAGCACACAGAATGAAGAAATAGGAAGCGAAAATCTATCTGTATCTGGTGCAACGAGAGCGAAGTCGCGCTGTGTACCATGGACTACTTCGTTGATTATTACTCGCTTCCAAAGTATTGAGTGGGTAATACAGCATGTTACTGTGTAAATAGTGTGTGAAACTGTACATATTGTAATTTTAGTGAATTTTTAACAAGTAATATTGTGACATAAACATTCATTGTGGACACATTACTGACACATGTATCACAGTTCCATGGAACATTATGAACGTTCTACTGTATACATATTGTAAAGGACACAAATATGCATCATATACATAAAATATATAATATATAAGATAAAAAACAAATAAAACCACATTAGAAATTCATAGAACAAATAATTGAAAATATATTTGTGGCAACACGCAGTGCTTGAATGGCCCGCGCGACCGTGTCTGGGAGCTTCACACACGGGCGACCAGCCCATGATGATGTCACAGCGCACCTTGTCCACGTCCCCACAGCCAAACTAAACGGAATTTGGTATTTATTTTTACATAGGCATGTTCAGGTAAGGAAATTTATCATTTTACAAAGAAAAAAAGAATTTTTTGGAACACTTGATTAAATGCGCACAGGGAGAATGTCACAATAAACTCGGCGCATCACAGTGGTTAAACTACATGGACCTCCTCTAGTTCAGTGGAATCCTGAGCCATATGTCTTATCATGGCTGTGGTACCACAGATTGGCAGATAACACCAGGACAAGAGTTGCTTCGCACCCCTGAAAACATCTCGCACTTGACCCTTTGTGGAAACTATTGTGAAACTTCTCACTGGTTGTGTTTTGTGAGCACTAAGTGTTTAACTTCTTAAATTGATAAATACATGATTGATGTTTTTTCTTATTTGTCTGATAATTATATATTATGATAATTAGTCAGTACGAACATGAAATACCTAATCGTGTGACATACTGTATAAACTCGATTATCCGGGATATTTTAGAAGGACCCCCATCCGGATAAGCCGGACATCTGGATTAGCTGATTTTTTACCAGGGAAGTCCAAATATTAACAGTCACAAACTTTTTGTATCACAACCAACATAATTTGAATTTCCACACACACTATAATTAGTGCGTAGGGCCGAGTGGGTGGTCACCTGGTTTGTTAGCTGCCTGGCTGGTAGGTTGGCAGGGCAAGCGGGTGGGCTGACAGGAAAATTGGCTGGAAGGATTGATGGCAAGCAGAGTGGCTTAATGGTTGGCAGGTGAGTAGGGAGGCAGGCAGGCAGGTGGGTGTAAGGGTGGGCAGGCAAGGGTGGACAGGTAATTAATTACCTAAGTGTAGTTACAGGATGAGAGCTACGCTCGTGGTGTCCCGTCTTCCCAGCACTCTTTGTCATATAACGCTTTGAAACTACTGACGGTCTTGGCCTCCTCCACCTTCTCCCCCTAACTTGTTCCAACCATCTACCACTCTGTTTGCGAAAGTGAATTTTCTTATATTTCTTCGGCATCTGTGTTTAGCTAGTTTATATCTATGACCTCTTGTTCTTAAAGTTCCAGGTCTCAGGAAATCTTCCCTATCGATTTTATCAATTCCTGTTATTATTTTGTATGTAGTGATCATATCACCTCTTTTTCTTCTGTCTTCTAGTTTTGGCATATTTAATGCCTCTAACCTCTCCTCGTAGCTCTTACCCTTCAGTTCTGGGAGCCACTTAGTAGCATGTCTCTGCACCTTTTCCTGTTTGTTGATGTGCTTCTTAAGATATGGGCACCACACAACCGCTGCATATTCTTGCTTTGGCCTAACAAAAGTTGTGAACAATTTCTTTAGTATATCGTGGGAGGTGGGTGTAAGGGGAGGTGAGCAGACAGGTGGGTGGGGGAGGTGAGCAGACAGGCAGGTTGGGGGGGGGGGTGAGCATAAAGGCAGGTGGATGGGCAGGTAGGCTGATTTGGGTGGGGAGGCAGGCAGGCAGGCAAGCATGTGGGCACACAGGCAGGCGGGTGGGTGACATTCTCCCTACCCATACACCTAAACCCTCCCTCCACCCATCACCTTCTGAACCCTTGTCATCACCCAATCCTTTCCCTCCCTCCTCATGCCATGCTCCCTATCCTCACCCTCCCAGCTCTTTCGGGAAGCCAGGCAGTCGGATGCTGACAGGCTGTCAGGATGCACAGGATGCACGAATTCAGTGCTACAGACTGCCAGACAAGACAGTCTTGGACAGACAGACAGATGATCACATGTCTCCTTCCTGTTCAACCCCCCTCCCCACCCCCACCTTATGCTGGCCCTTCCCAATTTATCCTACGAGTGTTAACACTTGCTGTACAATGATATAATATAATATGTGTGCCTTAAGTTGTGTTAAAATCCATATTATTTTCTTGTAAATATTTAAATGAATAAATATTCGAACAAATATTGTTCAAATACAGAGGAACCTCAGGTGACGAGCAGCCCCATCTACGAGCATTTCAGGTAACGAGCGAGCCACTTGCAGAAAATTCGTCTCGATCGACGAGCTTTTGCTCGGTTAACGAGAAAAGCACGTGGTGTTTCCTAGCATTTCTGCTGGTTCTCAGATGCCTCTGACGACAGTGTTGTTGTTATTGTTTTGCAAGATGAGCATTTCACATGATGAGCTTGGTGGCAGAACACATTAAATTCGTTAACCAAGGCACCACTATATTATGTTGTGTTATTTAATATTCGTAACTAGCCCTCCACGGCAAAAAGAATACAAATTGATTAAGCAACTCCTGCGCTCTCACCCTACCGAGACCCTACCCTGACTGCCACCCACCCCTTGCTAGGGTTAACACAACAGTCACCTCTGGTACACACTCCTCAAGTGACACAGAAACATTAACTGGAAAAGGAAGTCGATCTGCATCAGTATATTTTAAAATGATTATTGACCTTAACGAACGCACTCAAGCCAAGTACGAGAATGAAAATGATAATATTCTGAGTGACAGTAATTATATCATGCAACCTACAGAGAACATTCACTCACGGACCATCCCGAGTTGCTCAGTGATCAAGAAACTGATGATGTCACCAGATGTTCCTGACGACACCAAACGCCAGGTTGGTGTGGCTCTTTACGTAGTACAGTCACTTATTGACACATTGTGTAAGTAGGACGAGGACAACAATGGGACCACCAGTCCCAGGGAGGAACAACACCAAGACGATGGCAGCTGTTGACACAAGGACCATTAGGTTTCTCAGTTGGAACATTCATAGCATCGACAAAAGACTGAATGACCTAATTGCATATGTTGCCAGTAAAAACATAGGTATAATTGCTTTACAGGAGCCCTACACGTCCAACATGATAAACAAAACCCCACCAGAGATCAGAGGGTATGCATCCTATAATAACAGTAACGCCACAGGCCTATTAACATACATCAGAAGTGATTTACCGCACATTCTTGTGAGCACGTCACACAATGTACACACACAGTACCGTCACTTTCATGTACAAACTACAGCAGGCCACTTATCATTCCTCAATGTATATGCCAGAAGCCAGAAACTCAATGTAACATTGCTCCCAGATCTAGACAATCATGGGACAATATACATGGGAGATTTTAATGCTAGACATATTACGCTGGGATACATTACTAACAACGATAATGGATGCAAATTTATAAAATATGTTTATGACAACAGATTAACCGTGTATACTACGGATACCCAAACTCATTTATTGGGAGGCAGACTTGATTATGTAATGGGTAGAAACCTTGTGCAAGATAGGATGGAATGTTTGTTGGTAAATCACTTGGTTAGTGATCACTATGCCGTTTCTGCTTCCTATGAGGTACAATGTGATGTACCTAATAGACATCAGAGACGGAAAATGATTATTCCATATGGCTTGCATGACCACTATTAATTGTATATCAAAATGGTATCAAGATTACACAATAACGAATGTACAAGCCTTCTCCAGAGATC
>WNGS01009064.1:42616-102365 GCA_020271785.1 Procambarus virginalis
TCATTTGGACACTCAGTTTCACCTGTGGCCCCTAGTGCGTGTGCCCTTTGTGTTATATAGCCTGCCCTATCGATTCCCCTGAGAATCTTGAATGTGGTGATCATGTCCCCCCTAACTCTCTGTCTTCTTCCAACGAAGTGAGGTTTAATTCCCGTAGTCTCTCCCTCGCAGCTCATACCTCTCAGCTCGGGTACTAGTCTGGCGGCAAACCTTTGAACCTTTTCCAGTTTAGTCTTATGCTTGACTAGATATGGACACCATGCTGGAGCCGCATACTCCAGGATTGGTCTGACATATGTGGAATGTAATGTTCTGAAAGATTCCTTACAAAAGTTTCTAAAGGCCATTCTTATGTTAGCCAGCTGGTTTCGGTACTCAGCTTCCACCTGTGTCCCCTTGTGCGAGTACCGAAACCTATTTCAATAATCTGTTATTATCTACCCTGCCAATTCGTCTTAGAATTTTGTATGTGGTGATCATGTCTCACCGAGCCTTCTGTTTTCCAGCTACGTGAGGTGCAATTAACGCAGCCTTTCCTTGTAACTCATGCCTTTTAGTTCTGGGACTAGCCTAGTGGCATACCTATGATCTTTCTCCAGCTTCGTCTTGTGCTTGATAAGGTATGGATCCAGGATTTGTCTTATATATATGGTACACAATATTCTGAATGATCCCTTACAGATCAGAACTGCCTTTAGCAAATTTTTCATGTGCCGCTGATAATATTCTTTTGATGTGGGCTTCAAGAGACAAGTTTGGCATGATATCAACTCCTAGATCTTTCTCTCTGTCCGTTTCATGAAGGACTTCTCCCATTCGGTATCCTGTGTCTGGCCTCCTGTTTCCTCCGCCTAGTTTCATTACCATGTATTTACCTGTTGAACCTTAGTAGGCATTTATTGGACCATTCCTTCAGTTTGTCTAGAAGCCTCTTACTATCTTACTTGGTCTTAATCTTCATTATATTTTTTGCGTCATCATCAGACATTGAGAGGAACGAGTGTATTCCCTCTGGGAGATCATTTACAAATATCAGGAAGAGGTCCAAGGTCTGATCCCTATATTCACCTAGTTCTGCTTTCGGGGGTTGAGCTCTACTCTTTCACCAGTGGGACTCCAATGGTGATGCCTCGCCACTCTGAGATCTCACCCCTCACAGTGACTCCTCTATCTTCTGTTACTTAAGTACTCTCTTATGCAATGGAGTACCTGCCCTTTCACTCCTGCCTGCATCTCCAGCTTTTGCATTAGTCTCTTGTGTGGCACTGTGTCAAAGGATTTCTGGCTCCAAAAATATGCAGTCTACCCACCCCTTCTCTTTCTTGCCTGATTTTTGTTGCCTGGTCGTAGATATCAACTAACCTTGTGAGGCAAGATTTGCCATCCCTGAACCCATGTTGATTCTGTGGTACAAAGTTCTTTCGCTCCAGATGTTCTATTAGTTTTTTACACAATCTTTTCCATCACCTTGCATGGTATGCAAGTTAGGGACACTGGCCTGTAGTTCAGTGCCTCCTCTCTGTCACCCTTCTTGAATATTGGGACTACATTAGCCGTATTCCAAATTTGTGGCAGTTCCCCTTTTACCAGTGATTTGTTATACACTATGGAGAATGGCAGGCAGAGTTCTTATGCTCCTTTCTTTAGTAGCCATGGTGAGATTCTGTTCTTACCCATAGCCTTTGTCACACCCAACTCAAGCAAGTACTTCCTTACCTTCCCACTGGTAATCTTAAACTCCTCCAATGGTGCCTGGATAGATATTCTCTCTCTTATCTCAGGAACTTCTCTTTGCTCTAATGTGAAGACCTGAAATTTATTATTGTGTTCACACACTCTCCCTTGTCACTTGTAGTGAATATGTTTGCACCTATCCTCAGTTTCATTACCTGTTCCTTCACTGCTGTTTTCCTTCTGCTGTGGCTGTGCAGCAATATAGGTTGAGTCTTTGCCTTATTTGCTGTCATTTTCGTACTGTCTTTCTGCCTTTCTTCTCAGCCTGACATATTCATTCCTGGCATTCTGGTATCTTTCTCTGCTCTCAAGTGTCCTGTTATTCCCTGCGTTTCTCCACGCCCTTGTACTTAGTTGCTTTGCTAGTTTACATCTCTAATTAAAACTTGGTTTCCTCATTTGCATTTCGTTTTTTTCAGTTTGGACTGGGACAAACTTGTCTGTTGCCTCCTTTAACTTCTGTGTGATGTTGTCCATCATGTCTTGGGCCGTCTTTCTTCTGAGCTCTGTTTACCATGTTATATCTGTTAGGAATTTTCTTATCTCCTCGTAGTTTCCCTTTCGGAATGATAGCTTTTTGTTCCTTGGTCCCTTCCTTGTGTACGTTAATCTTACTTCGACCAGATACTCAAACATCAGTACACTATGAGCACTCATTCCCACTGAGGCTTCGAAGTTGATTGCCCTTATGTTGGAGTCGTTCAAAATGAATACCAGGTCTAGTCTTGCAGGTTCATCGTTGCCTCTCATTCTTGTTGGTCCCCTGACATGCTGACCTAAAAGGTTTCTGGTTGCCACTTCCAATGGCTCTCTATGTTTCTTTACCTCCATGAGGTTCCCTTGTTCTCCTTGTCTATCCTTCCATGATAATCTGACGAAATCAATGTTTACAGGCGACAGAGGCTGCCCCCTCACAATTATAGCATTAACTGCCATGTTGTTTTTCATACTCTTGCCTGGGTCTTCTGTCACTTGTTGTAGGGGCATGTATCACTGCTACTACTATGCTTGGTTCCTCCATCGTCACGGTGTCTGTTATGTAGTCTCTGAACCCCTCGCAGCCTGGCATAACCATCTCGAAACTCCATTCCTTTCTCATCAGTAGGGCCACTCTGCCTCCTGGCCTTCCTTCTTTCTTTCTTTATTACAGTGTAGCCTTGGGGAAACACTGCATTTGTTATGATTCCAACAGTTTTGTTTCTGAGAGTCCTATTACATCTAGGTTTTCTTCTTGTGCTCTTTCCCTGGAATAGGGGTGCGTGTGCGTTAGTGTGTGTGCATGCGTATGTGCGCACGCGTGTGTAGCGGGATGGAGGGGATTGCACAACATCAGTAAAACTGGAACAACTTAAGAGTGTGACAATGATTGTTCCACTTCTCATGCCGTTGTAGACGTGGATGAAGTAGTTCCCTGAACTACCAAGTATTAGCATCTACTAGTCCGCTCAGCTAGTAAGTCACATTTTGTACATTATGGTCCCTGTCACGACTCTGTTCAGCTGTTCCACGTTCTAGTTAACTTAGTTAAATTACTTGTATTAACTGTACCACGCGGCCAGGCCCTTTGTTATTGAGTCTTAAGTGTGGTGTGTCCCCAGGCTACTGCTCTGGTCATATAATTATTCTTTACTTAGTTGTCTAGGAAATATGATGGATCGTAACCTTCTGGGCAATTTGCAGTAGGAGCAGGGAAACATCTGAGTAGTTACAAAAAAAATTATATTTACAAAATAAAAGATACACCTGATAATATACTCAATAAAACACTCCTCACAACTTAAGATCATTCTCATTTATTAGTATAGGCATCCGTCAGTCCTGTGGGGTTATGGAGATGTGTCCTGGGTGTCTGGTTGGGTGCAGCGTCTGCTGTGGCTGTGAAGGCCAACCCGAGAACCGCACTTCTGACCGCAGCGAGTGCATATATACGCTGAAGCGGTTGCGTCTGTCAATGGTCGAGACTTCCTCTGAAGTCTCTCTTCCTCCGCCTTTTCAGCTCGCCCTCGAATTGCTAGAGTCCCTTCAGCACTTTGCATCTCCGGGCAGCTCTGTACGCAGCTGCTGCCTCACAAATGTTGATGTCGATGTTCAGCTGCTTGAGGTCGCGTTTACAGGCGTCTTAGAAACGCAGCAGGGGGTCTTCCGGTGAGTTTGTTTCCTGATGCCGGTTCTCTTTTCTTCATTTTTTTTATTAATACATTAGGTACATCTGCATTTGTGCAGCTACTCTAGACTATATGAAGGGGAGTACAGTGTGTCAAAAAGCTAGCTATGTGATGTTAAAAAAATCACACAGGATAGTTAGTCATGTGATAAGTAGTCTGCACTGGCAAACTCTGGGTTCGTTTTGAGGATATCATCAATACAAGAGTGAAAAAGGCAGCAGTGGTAATAAAAGTCCCCATCTCGCAGGATGGTTAGTCATACAGGGCCATATGTTTAGTAGCCTGCACTGGCAAATTTTGGGTACACTGTGAGGATATCTTCAAGAATACGAGAGTGAATAAAGTAATTGCAAAGCTCCAGGTACCTCATGCCAACTGGTCTGAAAGGTCTAATAACTGGTCATTCGATGATGTAGTGTGGGAGATCGTGCCGCAGTTCCTGCTCACAGAGTGTACACCTGGAGTGCTCAGGATTGGGAGATCCGTCACCTGCAGCCACCTGCCACAGGTAACGGTAACCCAACCTGATCCTTGCAACCACTGTGTCGCACAGTCTAGTGGACGTTTTGTGCTGCCCATAGATATAGGGTTCAGATCTGAACAAATCATAGTTTTTTATACTGGTGCTTTTATACTAGTACTTTCAGGAGTCAGTAATTTCTCTACTATCAGACCTGAGTGTTTGAACCAATATAGTTTTGACAGTAGATATGGGGATACCTAGATCTAATTCAACTTTATCTTTGTTACATGCTAATTTGGCTACAATGTCCGTCTCATTATGATGGGATATATTTATGTGTGAAGGTATCCATACAAAGGAAATTCGATTCCCTTTGCTCTGTGCAACAATTAGGTCATTTATAATTGGTAGTATGAGGTTCTTGTTGTCGATCTTCCAGGAGAAGTTTTCGATTGCTTGAAGAGCAGACTTGAATACAAAATATTATTCCTCCTCCAAGGTTTTTTAATGTACTGGTAGCTAGTTGTAATGCTGCTAGTTCTGCTTGTGTGGAGGTCAGCCAGTTGTTTAACCTGACACTGATAGTCTTTGTGCAAATATTATTTTTATAAAACCTACATGCTGCTGCAGTCCGTCCAGTAGAAGACTGGACTGAGACTGGACTGATTGGGGGTTGGAACTTTACTTTGAAAACGACGAGAGAATTGTCGGTGTCACAATCTGCGCTCTGGAAGCTGTGGGTCAGTTTGACGCTTCTCAAATTGCACCAGATCGAGAAGGTGCCAGTGCTTAGACCTGGGGAGACTCATAGAGACCTTGTGCTTGTGCTGGGGCTTGATGTCGAAGAAGGAATTGGTGACGCAGAGATCATGACGACAGCAGAACTCCAGGAGGAACTGCCCATTCTCATTTATCTTCTCAAATTTAAACTGGCCCAGGCAGGAAGGCCAAGAGCTGTGGTCAGAACCCATTCTTGCGTTGAAGTCTCCCAGGAGGAAGACTGGCTCTTGTTGAGTTTTACGTCTCTGAGAGTTAGGCCGAGGTCATCATAGAACTCCTCCTTCGCTTCGGTAGAGGTCAGTGTTGGTGCGTAGGCGTTAACGAGGCTGACCATTCCTGCGGCTGTGTGAAGCTGAAGTTTGAGGGTCATTGCAGACCTCTCCGTGGGCGGTACTATGGGCCCTATCAACCTGTTCCTGACGGCGAGGTCAACCCCATACTCCCTTACCTCTTCTGGTGGTTTGCCCTGCCAGAAGTAGTTCTTCTCCCGTATGCTGCCGATCGCGGGCAGACGTGTCTCCTGCTGGACGACTACGCCCATCTGGAGCCTGCGTAAATCATTGTTGATCACAGCTGTCTCGCGGGCGTCGTTCACTTACAGTATATTTTTCGAGAGACCCGGTGTCATGGTCCTTACAGTTCACGTGCCCAGTTTGAGAGCTGGGTGGCACTGTGTTTGTTTTGTTTTGCCAGGTGCATGGTTGACGATCCACTTGTTGGATTGTGGCCTCAGCCCCACGCACCCAGTGGAGCAGGCGGACCGTGGTGGGACAGCATCTTACTGGTTGGGGGCTGCCCAGCTTGAGGAGGACTGTAGCTGTCTGATGAACTGACGGACATCAACCCCTGGCGCCTCACTACGCCAATGTAGTGGTAGGCTTATCACTGGTAACTGTCGCTTACCGTGTTGAGCTGACGCGAAGGCGACGCTGGAGTGTCCTCTCCAGGGCACAGGCCTGGGCAGTAGTTGTGGAGAACCAGCTGTTGCCCATGCAGCAGGTCCACCCTCTCCATGCCACTGTGGTCCAAGGGAAAGGCGGGCGCCGATTCGCTTGGCATCTGTGTCTTCACACGTGTTGCTGGAATGTAGCTGTAAACAGCTGCAAACCGCCTCAGGGACTATGAATCCGGATTTTTCCTCGGGGTTGACTCCCGAAGTCTCTCTCATTTGTGGGTTTAGCCGCAATGAAGTGGAATTTTGAATTCGGAAGTTAAGGTTTGAATTCGGAGGTTTTCCTTCCCCTATATGAGCTGCCTTCCCAGGCTGGAGAGTCCCGTCTTCCCGAAGCAACTGGTTTTAAGGCGCCAGAAGCCCGCCTTCACCCCTTCTCCTGTTAGTAGAAGCAGTTGTGCCGGGCCATAGAGACTAGGTAACACGTGTAGGCCACGAGCTGGACTTGGTTGTCAGAGGCTATTTGTCATGCTAGCCATGATGGGGCACTTTACAGGCTGAATATGTAAATGTATTCAACATGTGAATATAATTTACATGTTGTTGAATATGACCGAAAAGGTGAGATTAATCATTCTAACACGAATCTTCTCAACATTTCTTACGTTTTTCTTCACTGTCGAGGTTAATTGAAAAATTAACTTTCCAAAATTCATTTTGTACATTTATTTTTGGTCTGACGCCTAAAAGAGTTTCGTAAGGGCTTCTTACATTCTCAAAGACTGGTTTACACATAACATATATCATGCTTAAATTAATTTTGGGTGAGGTGATATGACACAAATGTTTTGGGTTAGGTGACAGAACACGAATCAATGGGTATAAATTGGGTATGAAAACATAATAATGAAAGTAACTACAGAAGACCTATTTGACCCATATTTTCTCTTGCTGCTTCTATGTTGGTACAGCACCGAAACCAGGATCATCAAGAAACTGACAACATTATTTAGAGGACCTATGGCGATTCCACGACCCAGAGATGGCTTCTTAAACCTTGCTGGAATCAACCTCACTGAGGACCAAATCACTCTCTTGAATCTGGGTATAAACTGTCATGTTATAACCAGACCAAGTGAGATAGCCCGGAAAGTGGAGTTAGAGATCCTATTGGACGACTTATTCGACCTCAAGACGCAAAAGAAGGTTACCACTAGACACCTTGCAAGCGGAACTTATTGCAGAATTAGGAAAGATTCACGGCAACTACAGAAGCACCATACTGTCCCCCAAGCTCAAAGCAGCAGCCAAGAGCCTTCGTAAGAACAAGGAGATAGTCGTCAGGAGAGGTGACAAGTCGCCAATATAGGTCATTCTTAAAAAAGACGAATATCTGGCAAAAATGAACCTCATACTCTCCAACCAAACTAAATTCCAAAGGGTAACGAAGGACACTACAGCCGAATTGAAAACGAAGATAAACAGATTGATCGAAACTGTGAACGCCAAGAAATCCGGACTCAACCTGCCAAAGGTTATTGGGGAATACAAACCTGGGTATGCCTATGGAAATGTCAAGACCCACAAGCCTGGAAACCCACTTCGGCCAATCATCAACCAGTTACCCACACCCAAAGACTGACTCCTTATGTATCTTGTGCTTTCAGTCTGAAGTCTCCTAAGAAATTCGTTGACTTACTGCGAGGAGCACGGGCCACAGGTATAAGAAAGAGCCTCTTTGGATGTAGAGTCACTGTTTACCAACGTACCTGTGGATGAGACAATCGGGATGATAATGGACAGAGTGCATCGTGATCCGGCTTGTACTCCTCTTGACATACCAGAAAACATACTTAGAAAGCTACTCCAAGCCTGCACTAAAGGGGCACCCTTCTTGAGTCCAGATGAGCACATGTATAAGCAAGTAGATTGGGTTGCTATGGGTTCTCCCCCTAGGCGTCCTGTTTGTGAATTTCTACATGGGGTACCATAGAGCAGAGGGGTCTTAGTTGACATGGATTGAAACCCGCCATATACTGCAGGTATGTTGACGACATTTTTATGCTGGTACCTGATGTCAGACGTCTGCAGCAGCTAAAGGAGGCATTCGAGCAGAATTCTGTGTTAAGTTTCACTTATGAGATGGAGAATGATGGGAAGGGCCCTTTCTAGATGTAACTGTCACGAAAGGAGTGGAGGTTACCTTTGATGGATTTAGTGTAAGGCCTAACTCCTCTCCTCTAGATTTTCACTAGCTGAAGATCTCCTAGTAGGGATTCCTGTGTCCCTGCCAGGGTGCCAGGGAACCAGATGTTGGTATGGGCTGGAATTACTTGTGACCTTTATATATAACATATATTATAGATATATATATATA
The DNA here is from genome assembly GCA_020271785.1 of Procambarus virginalis. Taxonomy (NCBI): domain Eukaryota; kingdom Metazoa; phylum Arthropoda; class Malacostraca; order Decapoda; family Cambaridae; genus Procambarus; species Procambarus virginalis. The sequence goes on from WNGS01009064.1 coordinate 51,028, forward strand.
TATATGATAATATATATATATGATATCTATTAATATATATATTATATGTGTGTGTGTAAAATATATATATTAATTTGACCCCTCACTAGCTCGTGCTCTTTGGAGGTGGTGATCTTTGGATGTTGAAATGGCCCCAAAATTACCATTTCTTTAAGTGTCTGAGTGTGGTGTAGTGGGTAACGCGTTACCTGTCTGCTGGTGCTGGAAGGCTTCTGTGCTGGCTAGGGTTCGAGTCTCCTGGTGGGAACGTGTTCTATAGTTGAATAACTACTCTCGCGTGTTTAGGCGAGTTGGGCATGAAGCATAGACACAGTTATTCCCATATTCAACAGGGACTTGATGAAAAACCGTAAATTGACCCTCCTAGCTCTGGTGCTCTTTGCGGTGGTGATCTTTGGAGTGTTTAATGCCCCAAAATTACCATTTCTTTTAAGGTCTAGTGTGTTTCTGGGTTAACGCGATACCGTCATTCGTGGCTGGAAGGCTTATATTCTGGCTAGGTTCGAGTATCCTTGGGGGATAATAATTATATATTATATATATATATATATATATATATATATATAATATATATATATATATATATATATATATATATATATATATTTTTACTAGAAGGGGTACCACCTCTGGTGCAAGTGTAGGGACCCATAGCCTCGGAGAAGAAAATAAAGAGTACTCAGAGAAGACCTTGTGGATCCTCACTGAACACTTTGATATTTTCTTCTCCTACCACCCCTATTCTTTTGGTATGTGTGTATATTTATCTAATTTTATTTGAAAATGTCATTACACAAAAAAGTTACAATATTGATTACATGCAGGGTACAAGGCTGCTTGTCACAAGTTGAATAGCTCCTCAAGCTCCTCAGATGGCGGGCAGGAACCATGGATGCAGTGAGCATTTCCTCTCTGGATTGCCACACTAAGGCGCTGAAAAAGAAAACTGGCAGCTCTAGGGTCTCTAGTTGTTTCGATTAGCTTAGACCCCAACTCCTTCAAAAAGCTAGCAGCACTTTTACCCCAGGCACCAAGTGTCTCTGAGGCAATGGGGACAAAATTGTAGTGGTGCTCAAGGTCTCTGTATTTACGTGACTTGGCCGCTTCCCGGTGATTGGCAGCTCCTCCTGCTTGAGTAGCACTGAAGTCAACATAGGTATTGGCTAAAGTTGAAACGCAAGTGTAGTCCCACACCAACTGTCTACCATTCTTCCAGGGGTTCACCGTGATTCCGTCTGGGCGACCGACAGGCTCATCAGAGTTGCGGGACATTAGGTAACGGGGCTCTCTCTCTGCTGGACAACCGGCTGTGGTAAGGCTTCTCTTAATAATGTCATTGACCTCGCCGTGTCTTGCATGCCATCCTCCTGTCCTTTGGCAGAGAAGGCCATGCCGTCCGTACTGTCGGCCTCTGCCTCGCCGCAAATACACCTGTATTCGGTGTGGATTGGGGCAGCGAGACGGAGAGCCACGGCAATTCGGAGGGCCTGCGGTGTGAGACGGGTGCCGGTTGCTGACATTGGGGTTGCTAATAGGAAATCACCTGCATGGGGAGCTGCTACAGCTCTAAGTCGGGCAGTGTCATGTGGTGTTGTCGCAGCTTCTAGCAAAGTCGCAGCTTCTTGGTCGGCAATGGGGCGATCCCAGCTGGATTGCTTATGGGCTTCAGAAGGCGGTGGTTGGGGTGCTGGTCCTGCGAGAGAGACCCATTTGGTTGTGCAGTCTGTGAAGCTGGGATCATGTACCCCTGCCTGTTGAACTAGGTGCTCAGGTAGGATTTCCTTCACCAAGTTGTCAGACCCCACTGAAGAGGACAGGAACGCTGGTACAGCAATTTGTGTTGCTGTGCGCACGCCAAGGCCCCCGAGTCTGACAGGAAGGGAGGCCTGTTTCCACTGTGAGTCGCTGAGGGAAAGATTGAGGGCTTTTTCTAGTGTTGATTTCAGCAAGCTGTCGTACTCTTCTAATTTAATATTGTTGAAAGATGGCGAACATCTTAGAAAGTAGGTCAGCCTGGGGAGGGACAAGCATCTGGTGATGAGGTAAAGTGCATCATGGGCATCGATGTCTTCAATCCTCTCGTTCATCCTCTTCAGGTCAGTGATCTTCTTACCAAGGACCTCGTCGATGGCATTCCTTCCAAGAGGAGCACCTAGGAGTGTGCTGTCCTCAGGGTTGGTTGTATGAATGTCAGGCAAAACAACCTTTATTTGCTCTATTATGTGCTGGTTGGTGGAGGTTATTTCGCACTTGGAAGGGTTCAGGGTGAGGCCTAGGCTTGCTCCTTGCTCCTGAATTATTCTTATGTCGTCCAAGAGTGAGTCTGGGGAGCCGGCTAGAGTACCATCGTCCAAAAACCAAATGTTGAGCTCACTGGACAGGTTATCGGTGACTTCCTTGATGACTAGGCAGAAAAGAAAAGGAGCAAGGGGGTCACCCTGTTGGACACCTTCTTGTGATTCGATTTCATGTTCCCCAAAAGCAGAGTTAGATTCTTGCTGTAGCATGAGTTTACAAACGGGTAGAGGGAAGGAAAAAGGCGATGAACCGCATTGAGTACTGCATCCCTTCTAACCAGATTGAAAGCATTTTTGAAGTCCAGCTTTATCAGGGCTTTTTCATCCGTAATGTTGGCAATGTAGGCTCTAGCTGCATGAGCCGCTGCCTCACACCCTTGGGGAATGCCAAACCCAAGCTGTTTTGGCTTCAGCATGTCGGCTGCTGCCTGACTAACTGCTCTAGCAGCAGCCTTAGCGACGAGACGCCGGAGTGAATTGCCCACAGCTATCGGTCTGATTCCTCCATCTTTTTTCCTCAGGGCACAGAGGGTAGCGCCAAAAAAGAGAGGCCGTATGGTCTCTGGTATGTTGCCAGCTAGACATGTGTTGGCGAATCTAGTTAGTTCCACCAGGAGGCCCTGTGCAATGTCTCCAAGTGCAGGGTTGAGCATTTGTTTGATGTGGTTGGGTCTTAGTCCTGTGAACCCACCTGCTGATCCTGGTGGGAAGGATAAAGCTGCTTTATGCACCATGGATTCGAGCACACACAGGGGTTCTGCTCTGGTGACACCGACTAGGGGAACACTGTCGTCACGAGGAGCTCTGGGTGGGTGTTTTTCCCTCAGGGCTTGTGCTGTATCGGCATCCCTGGTGGCAACTGTGTCTTCACTGGTGATGACTCTGATTGCCCCTATTGTGTTGCCTTCTTCTATTTTCTTGCTGACTGTTGCTCTCATTTTGGATGCCTCGGTTCTGCTGTTGATACCTTTCCTGCGGTGGGTGTTTTTGGCACGGGTGGGGAGGGGTGCCTGGTTGTCCTCTCTAGGAAAACTATTTATAGCCATAATGACTGAGGAAGCTAGTGATTTGTCTCTCCTTGCAGGGACAGCTAGACATATGTTTCCAAACAGGAGAAGGTTGCGCCATGCTTGGATGGTTCCGGGGGAGTCATTGACCTTTTTCAAGAGGCTGGATAGTTTGGCTGCTGCCTGGGGCCGGGCAGCTTTGGGGATGTGCTGCAAGGTTCCAACCGATGTTGCTTTGATGGCTTCTAGTAGATTCTCAGTCGAAATGAAGCTGTTGGAGGTGTTTTCCCTGACTGCTGGAGTGGGGCCTTGATTGATACCCTCTTTGGGAGGGCGCCACATACCCGGACAATTGGTTCCGTTGTGAGCATGCTTGCGCACATCCCGTTACGCTTGAGTCTCCACACCTTGTCGCACACTTGGCATGTGCCGTACCTGTCGTCGCTTGATGGCTCCTCTTGGCTGAGAGAAGCCTGGCTGTCAGTCGTGACCTGCGACATCGGCGGGCGCTGGGCGGGCGCTGGGCGGGCGCTGGGCGGGCGCTGGGTGGGCGCTGGGCGGGCGCTGGGTTCACAACCTGGGCGCTGGGAGGGCGCTGGGCGGGCGCTGGGTGAGGGGGTGGACACAGGGAGGTGGCGGTCGCGGTTGGGGTGGGGCAGGGGGGGTGACTCGTGGGTTGGGTGATGGTACACACTAGCGGGTATGGGGAGGGGGGGGGGGGCAGAGGGGTGACACTAACACGTTTGTATAATTTCGTGATATATCACTGCACAATATCATACACTTGTAATCTGGTTCACTGTGGACTCGATGCACTTAAAACGCGATACCTGTTTCCCGAGAGCCGAGGTATCTATTTTTCAGGGATATTTTCATAAACACTTACACACGGGTCACCCCCTCGACTGACCGCACAACACACCACCACCCCCCCACCCCCACCACCATAACCGAGGGAGCCCCTCAGGGCGCCCTTGTTGGCCCTCACTGCAGTTCAGATGATTCCACACTGCCAATCCACTTGTTTGATTGTTTTTAGTTGCGATAGTTCACCCTGGACACTTCCCGCCACTCTCACACCTTCCCAGGATGTTCACACTGCACACTGTTGAGTCTGGGCCCGGTGAGGTCAGGATGTCACAAGATAATGGCACATGGCCGGCAGAGCCTCCTCCCAGCGTCCGTTCCCTGTGGCGCCCACAGGGTGTAATGCAGTTTACATTTGATAGGCCTAATGCAGTTTACATTTTTCCTAAGTTCTTAGGCATTCTTAGAAATCTTCATTATGTACTTAACCCATTTAGTATTACTTGCTGATTCCTGGCTTAACTCATAGCCTGTGGCTTACGTCATATGACGTATAATCGTCCACTGCTTCAAAATGTACTTAGCGTCATGAGACGTATATTACAATAGATATTCACGAGAATTTTAAGCTTATAAATGCCACTAATTACCAAGATTTCACAGCACTTTGGCTGTTATTACCTAATACGATAATAAATCTTCTTATACGACTTTGTAACGGGTATATAAAAATTCATTTTAAGATCATGATGTTTCTATATTGGAGCGGAGTCTTGAAGAATATAGAAACATCAAGAAATATGGGCCAATAGGCCTTCTGCAGTTCAATTGGGACCCGACTTCTACTTCTACAAATCTATACCCCGTTTTCCATGTTCTGTGTTTCACCCCACTAATGTATTACATCACCTCACCCAAATGCAGGTATAAGAGCCAATGTTTGTTTCATAAAGCATAAGTTGTGTAGATAAACTAAAAGTCTTTGAAAATGTAATAAGTTTTACGAAACGCGCTCAAGTGTCGCGTCAGACTAGAAATAAAGAATGAATTTTGGAGAATTGATTTTAATTTACCGTCATCAGTAAAAAGAAACATAAGGAAAATTGAGAAAATTCGTGTTAGAATATTAATCTTACTTTTTCGGTCATATTTAAATATATATATATATATATATATATATATATATATATATATATATATATATATATATATATATATATATATGTCGTACCTAGTAGCCAGAACGCACTTCTCAGCCTACTATGCAAGGCCCGATTTGCCTAATAAGCCAAGTTTTCATGAATTAATTTTTTTCGACTACCTAACCTACCTAACCTAACCTAACCTAACATTTTCGGCTACCTAACCTAAGCTAACCTGTAAAGATAGGTTAGGTTAGGTTAGGTAGGGTTGGTTAGGTTCGGTCATATATCTAAGTTAATTTTAACTCCAATAAAAAAAATTGACCTCATGCATAAGGAAATGGGTAGCTTTATCATTTCATAAGAAAAAAATTAGAGAAAATATATTAATTCAGGAGAACTTGGCTTATTATGCAAATCTGGCCTTGCATAGTAGGCCAAAAAGTGAGTTCTGGCTACTAGGTACGACATATATATATATATATATATATATATATATATATATATATATATATATATATATATATATATATATATATATATATATATATATGTCGTACCTAGTAGCCAGAACGCACTTGTCAGCCTACTATGCAAGGCCCGATTTGCCTAATAGGCCAAGTTTTCATGAATTAATTGTTTTTCGACGACCTAACCTACCTAACCTAACCTAACCTAACTTTTTCGGCTACCTATCCTAACCTAACCTATAAAGATAGGTTAGGTTAGGTTAGGTAGGGTTGGTTAGGTTCGGTCATATATCTACGTTAATTTTAACTCCAATCAAAATAAATTGACCTCATATATAATGAAATGGGTAGCTTTATCATTTCATAAGAAAAAAATGATAGAAAATATATTAATTCAGGAAAACTTGGCTTATTAGGCAAATCGGGCCTTGCATAGTAGGCCAAAAAGTGAGTTCTGGCTACTAGGTACGACATATATATATACATATATATATATACATATATATATATATATATATATATATATATATATATATATTTATATATATATATATATATATATATATATATATATATATATATATATATATATGCAACAATGATCACAAAAATATATATATGTCGTACCTATTAGCCAGAACGCATTTCTTGGCCTACTATGCAAAGGCCCGATTTGCGTAATTGGCCGAGTGATTTTCTTTATTTTTAATAAATCGTTTCCAAATAGTTTATTTGAATTATTATTATTTAATTAAATTAGGTACATAAATTATTGACATAATGGTGTTAGTTTAGGTTAGGTTAAGATAGGTTAGGTTAGGTTAGGTAGGGTTAGTTAGGAAACGATCCCACAGGAAGGACGGACCGGCGGTATATTTCCGGTATATAGACGACATCTTCGGAATAATGGAGGACGGTTTCCCGCGCCTTGAAGGTTTCTTTTCTTGGCCAAATACAGTTCATGAAAACCTTAAGTTTACCCTCGAACACAGTGACTGCACCATTAATTTCCTAGATACAACAGTATACATAGACCAGCTAGCCAGGGATCTGCATACGAAGGCATACTATAAACCGACTAACCTTCATACGTATCTGAAATTTGACTCGAGCCACCCACTAACCTTCAAGAAATCGCTACCCTACTCACTTGGACTCAGACTCAAGAGGATTAACAGCAAAGAAGAGACGCTATATCCCCAGCTTGATGACCTATGGGATATGTTCAGGAACAGAGACTACCCAGAGACAATAATACATGCAGCCCAGGAGAAACTCAGAGAAAAAACAAGGGCAGAGCTACTCAGACCTAGAACACAAGAAGTGGAAGACAAGAGATGGATTCTTCCAACCCTTTTCTTCCCCGGCCTTGCAGCACAGCTTAAGATAAAACTCCAGGAAGTATGGACATGGATGAGGGAAACGTACAGCGAACATCCATCCTGGGTAAAATTCCCACAAAACCCTCCCATGATCGCCTGGGGGCGAGGTAAGTCTATAAAGGACCACCTTGTTAGAGCAGCTGTGGACGTAGATCATCTCAACCTAACTGGGGGAGAGGACCAGCCCCAGGTTAAAGGTAAAAGAAATTAAACTTACAGACCCTAACCTAACCTGACACAAGTTTGGTGTGCGACCTGCGTGGAGGCGGAGTATGCAGAGTGGTTAGGCGGGGCCTACAAGTACAAGCAAGGTGAAACTTCTTATTTAAGAAATTCCTTATAAAAATATATACCATATAAGCAGGATAACCATTATTTGAAAAAAAATTCACAGGGAAATTAATTTCTTGATGAAAGAAATTGATCAAAGACCATTTCGAGCATAAAACAAAGGCTCAATTCTGTAGAGTATTAATTGCATTTTTCGTAAAAATATCTGGAACAAAAGCATTAAAATTTAAAACTAACCAGTAAAAGTTTTTTTTATAAACATTAGTGTTAAAACCATTAAAGTTATTCACTTTGACATCAAGAAATGACTGCGAATTATTCCTTGCACGCACTGCAGTAAAACGTATATTTCAATGTTGCGCATTAATTTTTTTTTACTAATACATTAGGTTCATCTGCAATAGTGCAGCTACCCTAGTCTATATGAAGGGGGAGTACAGTGTGTCAAAAAGCTAGCTATGTGATGCTAAAAAATCCCCTCACACAGGATGGTTAGTCATACAGAAGCATGTGATAAGTAGTTTGCATTGACAGACTCTGAAGTTCGTTATTAGGATATCATGAGCACAAGAGTGAATAAGGTAGCAGTGATAATAAAAGTCCCCATCTCGCAGGATTGTTAGTCATACAGGGCTATATGTGTAGTAGCATACATTGGCAAATTTTGGGTACACTGTAAGGATATCTTCATGAATACGAGAGTGAATAAAGTAATTACAAAGCTCCAGGTACCTCATGCCAACTGGTCTGAAAGGTCTAATAACTAGGCATTCGGTGATGTAGTGTGGGAGATCGTGCCGTAGTTCCTGCTCACAGAGTTTGCACCTGGAGTGCTCAGGATTGTGAGATCCATCACCTGTAGCCACCTGCCACAGGTAACGGTAACCCAACCATATCCTGGCAACCATTGTGTCGCACAGTCTGGTGGACGTTTTGTGCTGCCCATAGATATAGGTTTCTAGATCTGAACAAATTATAGTTTTTTATTCTAGTGCTTTCAGGTCGTTAGGAGTCAGTAATTTCTTTCCTATTAGGCCTGAGTGTTTGGACCAATATAGCTTTGTAAGTAGAAATGGGGATACCTAGATCTAATTCAACTTCATCTTTGTTGCACGCTTATTTGGCAGCAATGTCTGTCTCATTATGATGGGTTATATTTATGTGTGAAGGTATCCATACAAAGGAGATTCGAGACTCTTTGCTCTGTGCTGCAATTAGGTCATTTATAATTGGTAGTATGAGGTTCTTGCTGTCGATCTTCCAGGAAAAGTTTTCGATTGCTTGAAGAGCAGACTTTGAATCACAAAATATTATTCCTCCTCCAATGTTTTTTAATGTACTTGTAGCTAGTTGTAATGCTGCTAGTTCTGCTTGTGTGGTGGTCAGCCAGTTGTTTAACCTGACACTGACAGTCTGTGTGCAAATATTATTTATATAAAACCTACATGCTGCTGCAGTTCGTCCAGTAGATGATTGGACTGAGCCGTCGGTGTAGACAGAGTGCTCGTGAAATCTAAATTTTTCCATATGACATCGGTCTTTATATAACAAAAAAGTGTCATCCACATATCTCCAGTACATGACTGGTATAAAATCCAAAGGACATTTATCAAACTAATTTATCTCATGAAAGCTCAAAAAAGCATTAGCAAGTGCGGGGCCTAATGGAGAACCCATTGCTACTCCATCAATTTGTTTATAATATTTATTAATAAACATAAAGACAGAGTCTTTAACTTCCAACTCTAACAACCGTCTAAATATCTTACTACAAATCCTGAAACTAAATTAGTGTCAGTAAATAACTGAGTTTCACAAATATCAAAACTTTCCAACAGGGGAATATTAATGAAGAGTGATTCTACATCAAAACTGGTCATTATAGGGATCTTAAAGGAAATCAAAATTCAGCGAGGAAAGATCCATTACAAAATCCTGAGAGTTTCTCACAGTAAATTCATTACAAGTTAATGGTTCAAATAATGGAACTAGAAACTTCCAGAGGGTATAGACTCATTCAACTCAATGTTTGCTGATGATGCAAAAATTATGAGACGAATCAAGACAGATGAAGATAAACAAAGACTACAAGACGGCCTGGGCATACTGCAGGAATGGTCAAGAAAATGGCTACTAAAGTTTAACTCAAGAAAGTGTAAAGTAATGAAATTAGGCGAAAGGAGCAGAAGGCTGAACTTAAGGTACCAACAAAATCCTGCATAGAGATATTCATAGAGAAAAAGATCTGGGGGTTGATATCACACCGAACCTGTCCAGAGAATCTCACACGAAAAGGATATCATCAGCGGCATATGGTAGATTAGCCATCACTAGAACTGCCTTTAGAATCTTGTGTAAGGAATCGTTCAGGACCTTGTGTACCACTTATGTCAGACTAATCCTGGAGTATGCAGCTCCAGCCTGGAGTCCATACCTAGTTAAACACAAGACAAAGTTAGAGAAGATTCAGAGGTATGCCACCAAACTAGTCCCAGAACTGAGAGATAAATACTTCGAGGAAAGCCTATGGCAGCTAAACCTCATATCCCTAGAAGACAGGAGAGTAATGTGAGACATGATCACTACTTACAAAGTTCTCGGAAATACTGACAGGGTGTACAAAGAGAAACTATTTAGCAAGAGTGGAACACGAACAAGGGGACACAGGTGGAAACTTAGTACACAAATGACCATAATGACATTAGACAATATTTGTTCAGTGTCAGAGTAATTACCAAATGGATTGCATTAGGCAGTGATGTGATGGAGGAAGACTCCATTCACAGTTTAAAATGTAGACATAACGGAGTGCAATAGGCTTCAGAATCTGTACACCAGTTGATTGACAGTTGAGAGGTGGGACCTAAAGCTCAATCCCCGCTAGCACAACTAGGTGAGTACATCGAAATCTATCATCTATCAACAGATGATAGATACATCTATCATCTATCGACAGATGATAGATACATCTATCATCTATCCATCCATCTATTCATCCATCTATCCATCCATTTATCCATATATTTTTCTTTCAATGTAGCTATTCATTTATCCATTTATCTGACCGTCCACTTACTCATCTTTCTTTCCATGCACCTACTCACCTTTCTGCATATCCATTTATCCAGCCACCACTGATATGTAAACCCATCCATCCATCCACCTAATCATATGTCTATCCATCCATCCACCTAATCATATGTCTATTCATCTATCCATCCGTCTATCTATTCACCTATTCCTCTAGCTATCCATCTAACTACACATCTTTTCATCTTTATCCATCCTTCTTTTAATCAATCTAGCTATACCTCAGTTCATATAGAGGTATGGAGGTGTGGATATACCTCTATCGCTCTATCCGTCAGTCCGTTTAATCATCTATTCATATATCCATTTATCTATAGGTCTATCTATCTACATATCCATCTATCAGTATGAGTGTCTCAGCTTCTCTCTCTCTCTCTCTCTCTCTCTCTCTCTCTCTCTCTCTCTCTCTCTCTCTCTCTCTCTCTCTCTCTCTCTCTCTCTCTCTCTCTCTCTCTCTCTCTCTCTCTCTCTCTCTCTCTCTCTCTCTCTCTCTCCAACAGAGACCCTCTTCACCAGTGAGCAAGAACGACTATGGTAACTACTTATGGGATGTCATATCAGGTGTCCTGGGGAATAGGGATAAACCTTAGTTTACTCTCAATTAAGCACTGCACTGCTCTGCACTAACCACTGCACTGCGCAACGTGCCTTGAGGCTCTTGACGCAACCCGTCCTCTTAAAAATAACGTCTCTCTTCGCTCGTATCGCGCGTATATCGACAAAAGTTAACGTAATTTTAAATGAAATCGACTCACAAAAGTGACGTTCTGTCCCGTTTTCTGTTTCAGTCATCCAGTCTACTCGGTAAGGTTAGAAGAGGAAACTTTCAATTAACGTTTTTCGTGACGTTTTGAAACTTTATGAGAATTTGCTGCCAAGCTAACCTACTAGAGGACCCTTAACTTACTGTTGTTGAAAAAAAATCCCAAATTTATTTTCATTTTTTTCATTTTCAAATTACGTCTAATTTCAGCCATACTGATAAACGGCCAAAAGCGACGTTATTATTAAGATGACAGGTTGGCGGGCCTCAGGGATATCATAGGTATAGAGAAGCATTAAAAACACTCGCAGCTACACGAGGTTCAGGTCAGCTTCATCAGCACTCTCGTAAACAGATTTCTTTTTTTTAAATCGTAGGCAAGATTCCCGGGTGAGAGCCTCAGAACTGAGTGAACAACCCAAGGCTGGCGCACGCAGCATAAGCTAACAGCATTGCTGTTCAGCCTCTGATCACAGCATTGCCTATAAATGTAAAAATATATTGTATCTGGTACTATTTAGCGATGAGAGTATTTCAAAAGAGCCAGACTGTAATTAAGACTGAGTACAATGTTCGGATATTAGTGAACACAATGCTGTTCATGATGTTCACAGCACTAACCACAGCACACTGCCATTGTTTCGTCCATCTAAGATTCTTAAAACGACTTCTCATGTTCCTTTGCAAATAAACTTGTGGAAAATTATTCAGTTACATGATTTAGTGACCAGGGGGCCAGATTCACGAAGCAGTATGCAAGTACTTACGAACGTGTATATTTTTCCTCAAGCTTTGACGGCTTTAGCTACATTAATTAAATACAAGCCTGAAAACTTCCCAATCTACTGATGTTGTTGTAAACAGCCTCCTGTGCTTCGGAGCTCATTAACTGTTTAATAATTGTAAACAAATCCGCCAAGATTGAGAAATGATGGACAGGTTCGTAAGTGCTTGCGAACTGCTTCATGAATCTGGCCCCAAGATTCTAATAANAAGTTTTAACACAGAATCTGCCTTGTCAGTTGCTCTTGCATATTTGCCTCACATTCTTATAACTGAGCAAATTTGAGTCCTTATGTAAGTCCCTTATTAATTCCTGGCAGTGTGTGTGTGTACTCACCTATTTGTGCCTGCAGGATCGAGTATTGACTCTTGGATCCCGCCTTTCGAGCCATCGGCTGTTTACAGCAATGACTCCTGTCCCATTTCCCTGTCATATCTAGTTTTAAAATTATGAATAGTATTTGCTTCCACAACCTGTTCCTTAAGTGCATTCCATTTTTCCACTACTCTCACGCTAAAAGAAAACTTCCTAACATCCCTGTGACTCATCCCAGTTTCCAGCTTCCACCCATGTTCCCTCGTTCTGTCAATATTCCGTGTGAACATTTCGTCTATTTCCACTCATCTATTTTCATTTTATATTCTGTTTATGAAGATTCTACAAGCCTCAGCTGTCACAACTCTTCTCATTAATTTTGCGTCATCCGCGAACATTGACATGTTGGATTCTACTCCTGTAAAAATGTCATTTATGTAAATTAGAAATAGAATTGGTCCCAGCACCGATCCTTGAGGTACTCCACTCGTTACTGTTCGCCAGTCCGACTTCTCGCCCGTTACCGTTACACTCTGGCTCCTTCCTGTTAGATAGTTCCTTACCCATGCTAGGGCGTCTCTGCTTACTCCTGCCTGCCTCTCAAGTTTGTATAGCAGTCTCATGTGTGATACTGTATCAAAGGCCTTTTGGCAGTCTAGAAATATGCAGTCTGCCCAACCTTCTCTGTCCTGCCATATCCTTGTTACTTTATCATAGAATTCTAAAAGGTTTGTTAGGCATGATTTCCCTTTCCAGAACCAATGTTGGTTGTTTACAAACCTAATGCTCTCCAGGTGTGTAACAAGTCTTAGCCTAATTATTCATTCCAGTAGTTTACAGGAGATGCTTGTCAGTGATACAGGTCTGTAGTTAAGTGCCTCCTCCCTATCACCTATCTTGAAAATTGGTATGACATTTGCCCTCTTCCAGCAACTGGACAATTCTCCCGACATAAGTGATTCATTAAAGATCATTGCCAGAGGCACACTGAGGGCCTGCGCTGCTTCTTTTAGTATCCACGGTGATACTTTGTCTGGTCCAACCGCTTTAGTTGCATCCAGTGTTTTCAACTGTTTCATTACCTCCTCTGCTGTCACCTCTATATCTGATAGTCTTTCATCTAGGTAATCTCTTCTAACATTGGGAGCTGCTCAGGCTCGGTTGTGAACACTCCATGGAAACTGGCATTTAGTGCCTCGCAGATTTCCTTGTCACTTTCTGTATATGCTCCCTCTGTTTTCCTTAGTCTTGTCACTTGGTCGTTTACCGACATTTTCCTTCTTATGTAGTAGTAATTTAGTAATTAATACTGCTGTAATGCAGTAATTAATGTAGTAATTTAGGTTGCTTTTTTGCTTTGATTGCAATATCATTCGCATAATTTTTTCCGATACTCTTCTCATGTTAATGTAATCGTTCCTAGCTCTGTTGCATCTGATCCTTTTGTCCTCTGTCCTTTGTCTTCTGTACTTCCTCCACTCCCTCCTGCTTCTCAATTTTGCTTCCTGACACTGTCTATTAAACCATGGGTTATTATATTCCCTCCTGCTTTTTTCCTTTACTGTTGGTATAAATTTCTCTTTGACTTCCTTGCATTTCCGTATGACTAGGTCCATCATATCTTGGACTGATTTTCCTCTAAATTCTTCCTCCCACTTCACTTCTTCCAGGTAGTCCCTTATTTTTCTGTGGTCCCCTTTCCTGTAGTCAACTCCCCTTTCCCAGACCTCTTGTCCTATGGTCACAACTTTAAGTTCCATCATGTAGCCACAGACTAGGACACAATGGTCACTGGCTCCTAGAGGTATTTCATGTTACAAATTCTTGATGTCTTCTACGTTCTGGGTGAAAGTCAGGTCTAATAGGCTCGGTGTATCCTCTCCTTTTTCCCTTGTGTCTTCCTTCACATGTTGTGTTAGGAAATTTCTGTCTATAACGTCTACTAACTTTGCTCCCCACATTTCCTCCCCTTCATGGGGATTCCTTATTTCCCAATTTATCTCTCCGTGATTTAGGTCCTCATGATCAGCAGTTTCGCTCTCATTCTGTGAGCTATTGTTGCTGCCTTCTGCAGTTTATCAATACAGCCTTGTTGTTGTCATCATACTCCTGCCTGGGCCTTCTACTGTTGGTGTGGGATTGTAGAGTATTAAGATCACAATCTTCTTCCCACCCGCTGTCAAAGTTCCATGTATGGTGCTTGTGCACTCATTGGTAACCCGATTTTCCAGGTCTTCAAACTTCCATTTCCGCTTCATGAGGAGTGCCACTCCCCCTCCCTGTCCTGTGTCCTCTCCTTTCCTATCACCTGGTACCCCTCTGGAAAGATTGCATCCGAGATCATGCCATTTATTTTAGTTTTCACTATTGCAACAATGTCTGGATCTGCCTCACGAATTCTTTTCTATATCTTCTGCTGTATTGGATACCCCATCAGCATTGGTGTACCAAACCTTGAGACTCTTCTTGGAAACTCTGGTGCCAGAGTTCATCCTTTCTCTGGGGGTCTGGGTGGGTCTGGGGGGTGGGGTGTCTGGGGGGGCGAAAAGGGGGCAGGGGGAGGGGTGCCATGGTGGCAAATGGGGTCTGGGCATCTAGGGGTTAGCAAGGGCATAGTGGGTCTGAAAAGGGAGGGTCTGAATGGCGTAGGGGGGTTGAGAAGTAGAGTGAGGCTGAGAGTCAGATAGAGGTTGAGAGGTTGGGAGGAAGATGGATAGTGGGAGCTGAGGGTTGAGAGGAGAATGGAGCACGGGTGTTGAGAGTGGAAGTAAGGTTTTACTAGTCACGGGAAAGGGGGGATTCAAGGATAGGTGGGGATTTCGGGGTAAAAAATGGGGTAGAAGTTATGGGGTCACAAGGTGAGGGGGATATATGGGAGGGGGGGTGCAGGGGGAGGGGGAGGGGGGGGTAAGGTTTGGGGCTGAGTGGAAGAGGGGGTGGGAGTGAGAGCTGGGATGACCAGATGGAATTGAAGGCAACGGGGTAGAAGGGGCACGAGAGTTGGAGGGGGTAGTAGGGGAGGAGGGGTGGGAAGGTGGGTTTGGGGAGGGTATGGCTGGGCCCAATAGGGTCATTGAAGGGTGCAATATAGCAGTTGAGTTGAGTGCAAGTGTGGAAGGGGCGGGGGAGTTGCTGGGGGTTGAAGCAGAGGGAAGGGATGGAAGGCAGAGTTGGGAGGGTGTGACCTGAGAAAGAGTGGTGGGCTACTTGGGAGGCCAGGGGGTTTCGGTGTCGTGCAGACCATTTTGCCTTGCGGGCTATTTGTTCATCTTTCGTCATATACCTCTCAATAAACACATTGTAATGGGCTTCGCTGCCTCTGAGTAAATGTTTGTTCGTCATCCACCGCCTCTTCATTAGAGAATTGTACCGGAACAGGTCTAGTCTTGGTACAATTGTAAGGTCCAACTCGGCGGCTGAGTTCCACCTCATTTCCTGCCATCTCGGCCCTAATACATCTCAAAATCTCATGCAATTCATACTTTTCAATTTCTATCCTTTCTTGTCTTGACTAGATTCGAATAATCCTTGGAGGATAATTGAGCTCTTTCTCAGTGATTGACTCTCATGCTGGTAGCCCCTCCCCTGGATACCTCCCATCCCTGCCACACTCACTAATCCATCCCCCGCTAATCTAAAGTCCCCAAGCCATGCTGTAACCATGCTGTTAATCCTTCCTAATTCATTTGTAAGCAGAGCACATTCACTCTCCCATTCTTTCCTACTCTTCCTAATTTCTTCCTGAATATAGTCCATAAGCTTTTATTTCTGTCTCTCATCCTCGTCCTGTATTTGTTGAAAGATCTCTTTTTAAGTCCTTGAATTAGATTATCCATCCAAATGCTCCTCCTCTCTTCAAATTTCCCTATTAGCTTGTCTACAAATCTATCCTCCTCCTCTTCCCTGCTGGTGCTTGTTCTAGAGGCCTTTCCTGATTTCGTCATTGCAATAAACAACCATAGCCAACAGGTGCGCCAATTACCTTGCATGATCTGGTACACAAACGGCGAGCAAGTACTCCACGCGGTGCGTCAGGTGGGCAGTGTGAGGTCCCGGGCAGTTACACATTGAGCTCACGGCCACTGAGAGATCTGCACTATTTCACAATGCACAATGTGTTCAAAACTTATCATCAATGATGCTATTGCCTTACTTTTCTTCACTTTCTTGTGGTTTGAGTCAGTTTACTAGTTATTCATTCACTCCTATACACTTTTTCACTCAATGTAATCTGATTATCCCTCCCAATTCACTAGTTGCACAAGATCTTTCCAACCCACGCCTGTCCNTAGTCACTATGTGGGCCTTATTGACTCGTCTAGTCACTATGTGGGCCTTATTGACTCCTCTAGTCACTATGTGGGCTTATTGACTCGTCTAGTCACTATGTGGGCTTATTGACTCGTCTAGTCACTATGTGGGCCTTATTGACTCCTCTAGTCACTATGTGGGCCTTATTGACTCCTCTAGTCACCATGTGGGGCCTTATTGACTCGTCTAGTCACTATTGGGCCTTATTGACTCGTCTAGTCATTATGTGGGCCTTATTGAACGTCTAGTCATTATGTGGGCCTTATTGACTTATCTAGTCACTATGTGGGCCTTATTGACTAGTCTAGTCACTATGTGGGCCTTATTGACTTATCTAGTCACTATGTGGGCCTTATTGACTCGTCTAGTCACTATGTGGGGCTTATTGACTAGTCTAGTCACTATGTGGGCCTTATTACTTGTCTAGTCACTATGTGGGCCTTATTGACTCGTCTAGAGTCACTATGTGGGCTTTATTGACTTATCTAGTCACTATGTGGGCCTTATTGACTAGTCTAGTCACTATGTGGGCCTTATTGACTTATCTAGTCACTATGTGGGCCTTATTGACTCGTCTAGTCACTATGTGGGGCTTATTGACTAGTCTAGTCACTATGTGGGCCTTATTGACTCGTCTAGTCACTATGTGGGCCTTATCGACTCGTCTAGTCACTATGTGGTGCCTTATTCACTCGTCCAGTCACTATGTGGGCCTTATTGACTCGTCTAGAGTCACTATGTAGGCCTTATTGACTCGTCTAGAGTCACTATAGGGGCCTTATTGACTCGTCTGGCAGCTTCTACTCAATCTAGTTCATATATATGTACACTGAATGAGTATTTTGATTGAATATATGCTATAGTGGAGTGTTGTTATAGCGTTAGTGGGACACACACATGGGTTTAGCAGTGTTGAGAGGAATAAATAAAAATGTCTGAGTGATGATGTAGCCTGTTTTTGAAAAATGATATTACAACATATATTTGCATGAACTTGGAGATTTCAACAGGAATTCAGTAGTAATCCAATGTCTGGGTCTGATTTGTACGAATGGGAGATGAGGATTTTCATTTATTTCCCTATGCTCGATAAATGATCCTTGACGAAATAGTGTTAAATTACATTTTCTAAAAAGGCGAGGGGCGACGTGGTAGAGGTGTGCAAGTAGATGATTGAACATAACAAAGGGGATATTAATAGAGTATTAAAAGTATCAACACGAGACAGAACAGGAAACAATGGGTATAAATTGGATAAGTTTTAGATTTAGGGAAAATACCTGGGTAAATACTGGTTCGGTAACAGGGTTGAAGCTGTTTCTTATGTTCTATATGAAATCTTTGCTAGAAAATTATCTTAGAAAATGGGGAACAGTATGGAAATACTTCATTAAGAAACGAGCTTATTATGGATGACGTCATTGTACATTAGGCTCGACAGAAGGCAACCTTTTAATCCCCCCCCCCTTGACATAAATGTTGAAAATGGGAATAAATAATAGAAATAATAGAAAACATACTTATTCAGAGAAGTTGACGATTGACTGGCGTCATTGACCATTAGCAATGTCTGTACAGAGTCACCGAGGTAATGAAATTTTGGGATGACTGGAGGCGGCCGTTCAATCTCCTTGAGCGAAAATGGCAGGACCTAGGAGGTTATCTTGAGATGATTTCGGGGCTTTTTAGTGTCCCCGCGGCCCGGTCCTCGACCAGGCCTTCACCCCCAGGAAGCAGCCCGTGACAGCTGACTAACACCCAGGTACCTATTTTACTGCTAGGTAACAGGGGCATAGGGTGAAAGAAACTCTGCCCATTGTTTCTCGCCGGCCCCTGGGCTCGAACCCAGGACCACAGGATCACAAGTCCAGGTGCTGTCCGCTCGGCCGACCGGAGGGTACCTTTATATTCCTATTTTGCAAAATTATGTATATATGATGGAATGAAGCACTTGAGAAATAATACGAAAACAAAAGTTTTAAAACACCCCCGAGGCAAAAACTGTCAAGGGAAAATATGAAAAAATTTCCCGGGGGCCAAATCGCAGCCGCTGGGAAAAGCAAAACGGCTGCGATTTGGTCCCGGTTTCCACTATTGGTAATCCACAGTAGCGTGTTGTAATCCACAGTAGCGTGGGTAATGACCGGCAGCGTGGGGTAATCCCAGTAGTGTGGAGTAATCCACAGTAGAGTGGGTAATCAACAGTAGCGTGGGGTAACCCTAGGAAGCGTGGATAATCCACAGTAGCGTGGGTAATCCACAGTAGCGTGGGTAATCCCTGTAGCGTGGGGTAATCCCCAGTAGCGTGGGTAATCCCCAGTAGCGTGAGTAATCCCAGTATCGTGGGGTAATCCCCAGTGGCGTGGGTAACCCCCTGTAGCGTGGGTAGTCCCCAGTAGCGTGGGATAATCCCCAGTGGCGTTGGTAATCCCCAGTAGCGTGTGGTAATCCCCAGTAGCGTGGGGCAATCCCCAGTAGCGTGAGTAATCCCAGTATCGTGGGGTAATCCCCAGTGGCGTGGGTAACCCCCTGTAGCGTGGGTAGTCCCCAGTAGCGTGGGATAATCCCCAGTGGCGTTGGTAATCCCCAGTAGCGTGTGGTAATCCCCAGTAGCGTGGGGCAATCCCCAGTGGCGTGGGTAATCCCAGTAGCGTGGATAATCCCCAGTAGCGTGGGGTAATCCCAGTAGCGTGGGTAAACCCAGTAGGGTGGAGTAATCCCCAGTGGCGTGGGTAATTCCCAGTAGCGTGGGGTAATCTCCAGTAGCGTGGGGTAATCCCCAGTGGCGTGGGTAATCCCCAGTAGCGTGGGTAATCCCCAGTAGCGTGGGTAATCCCCAGTAGCGTAGGTAATACCCAGTAGCGTGGGTAATACCCAGTAGCGTGGGGTAATCCCCAGTAGCGTGGGATATCCTCAGCAGCGTGGGGTAATCCCCAGCAGCATGGAGTAATCCCCGGCAGGGTTGGGTAATCCCCAGCAGCGTGGGGTAATCCCCAGCAGCATTGGGTAATCCCCAGCAGCGCGGGGTAATCCCCAGCAACATGGGGTAATCCCCGGCAGCAAGGGTTAATCCCCGGCAGCGTGGTTTAATCCTAGGCAGCATGTGGTAATCCCGGCAGCGTGGGGTAATCCCTGGCAGCATGGGGTAATCCCAGGCAGCATGGGGTAATCCCCGGCAGCGTGGGGTAATCCCAGGCAGCGTGGCGTAATCCCTGGCAGCATGGGGTAATCCCAGGCAGCATGTGGTAATCCCCGGCAGCGTGGGGTAATCCCTGGCAGCGTGGGGTAATCCCAGGCAGCATGGGGGTAATCCCGGCAGCGTGGGGTAATCCCAGGCAGCGCGGGGTAATTCCTGGAAGCGTGGGGTAATCCCCGGCAGCGTGGGGTAATCCCAGGATCCGTGGATTAATCCCCGGCAGCGTGGGGTAATCCCGGCAGCGTGGGGTAATCCTAGGCAGCATGGGGTAATCCCCGGCAGCGTGGGGTAATCCCCGGCAGCGTGGGGTAATCCCCAGCAGCGTGGGGTAATCCTAGGCAGCATGGGGTAATCCCCGGCAGCGTGGGGTAATCCTAGGCAGCATGGGGTAATCCCCGGCAGCGTGGGGTAATCCTAGGCAGCATGGGGTAATCCCGGCAGCGTGGGGTAATCCTAGGCAGCATGGGGTAATCCCGGCAGCGTGGGGTAATCCTAGGCAGCATGGGGTAATCCTCGGCAGCGTGGATAATAACTCTAGGATATTCTTAAATATTGTCTCAGGTGAACAAAACTCAAAATTACATTAAATGAACAATACACAATTGTATTCTTTACGCCGATAAAATTTGTTAATTTAATTTTACTCATTCATTGCTTTTGACTGATATTGATGACCATTCTTACATTGATGATCTGTGGCTCCCACGCAAGCTGTCACTAAGCATACTGTGGCCCCCACGCAAGCTGTCACTAAGCTTTCTGTGGCCCCCACGCAAGCTGTCACTAAGCTTACTGTGGCTCCCACGCAAGCTGTCACTAAGCTTACTGTGGCTCCCACGCAAGCTGTCACTAAGCTTTCTGTGGCCCCCACGCAAGCTGTCACTAAGCTTACTGTGGCCCCCACGCAAGCTGTCACTAAGCTTCTGTGGCCCCCACGCAAGCTGTCACTAAGCTTACTGTGGCTCCCACGCAAGCTGTCACTAAGCTTTCTGTGGAACCCACGCAAACTGTCACTAAGCTTACTGTGGCCCCACGCAAGCTGTCACTAAGCTTTCTGTGGCCCCACGCAAGCTGTCACTAAGCTTACTGTGGCCCACGCAAGCTGTCACTAAGCTTATGGTGGCCCCCACGCAAGCTGTCACTAAGCTTACTGTGGCTCCCACGCAAGCTGTCACTAAGCTACTGTGGCCCCCACGCAAGCTGTCACTAAGCTTACTGTGGCTCCCACACAAGCTGTCACTAAGCTTACTGTGGCCCCACGCAAGCTGTCACTAAGCTTACTGTGGCCCCCACACAAGCTGTCACTAAGATTACTGTGGCTCCCACGCAAGCTGTCACTAAGCTTACTGTCTCCCCCACGCAAGCTGTCACTAAGCTTACTGTGGCTCCCACGCAAGCTGTCACTAAGCTACTGTGGCCCCCACACAAGCTGTCACTAAGCTTACTGTGGCACCCACGCAAGCTGTCACTAAGCATACTGTCTCCCCCCCCCATGCAAGCTGTCACTAAGCTTACTGTCCCCCCCCCGCAAGCTGTCATTAAGCTTACTGTGGCCCCCACGCAAGATGTCACTAAGCTTACTGTGGCACCCACGCAAGCTGTCACTAAGCTTACTGTGGCATCCACGCAAGCTGTCACTAAGCTTACTGTCTCCCCCACGCAAGCTGTCACTAAGCTTACTGTGGCTCCCACGCAAGCTGTCACTAAGCTTACTGTGGCCCCCACACAAGCTGTCACTAAGCTTACTGTGGCAACCACGCAAGCTGTCACTAAGCTTACTGTGGCCCCCACGCAAGCTGTCACTAAGCTTACTGTGGCCCCCACGCAAGCTGTCACTAAGCTTACTCTGGCCCCCACGCAAGCTGTCACTAAGCTTACTCTGGCCCCCACGCAAGCTGTCACTAAGCTTACTGTGGCCCCACGCAAGCTGTCACTAAGCTTACTGTGGCCCCCACGCAAGCTGTCACTAAGCTTACTGTGGCCCCCACGCAAGCTGTCACTAAGCTTACTCTGGCCCCCACGCAAGCTGTCACTAAGCTTACTGTGGCACCCACGCAAGCTGTCACTAAGCTTACTTGGCCCCACGCAAGCTGTCACTAAGCTTACTGTGGCCCCCACACAAGCTGTCACTAAGCTTACTGTGGCCCCCACGCAAGCTGTCACTAAGCTTACTGTGGCCCCCACACAAGCTGTCACTAAGCTTACTGTGGCACCCACGCAAGCTGTCACTAAGCTTACTGTGGCCCCACACAAGCTGTCACTAAGCTTACTGTGGCCCCACGCAAGCTGTCACTAAGCTTACTGTGGCCCCCACACAAGCTGTCACTAAGCTTACTGTGGCCCCCACGCAAGCTGTCACTAAGCTTACTGTGGCCCCCACGCAAGCTGTCACTAAGCTTACTGTGGCCCCCACGCAAGCTGTCACTAAGCTTACTGTGGCCCCCACAAGCTGTCACTAAGCTTACTGTGGCTCCCACGCAAGCTGTCACTAAGCTTACTGTGGCTCCCACGCAAGCTGTCACTAAGCTTACTGTGGCACCCACGCAAGCTGTCACTAAGCTTACTGTGGCCCCCACACAAGCTGTCACTAAGCTTACTGTGGCCCCACGCAAGCTGTCACTAAGCTTACTGTGGCCCCCACGCAAGCTGTCACTAAGCTTACTGTGGCCCCCACGCAAGCTGTCACTAAGCTTACTGTGGCCCCACGCAAGCTGTCACTAAGCTTAATGTGGCCCCCACACAAGCTGTCACTAAGCTTACTGTGGCCCCCACGCAAGCTGTCACTAAGCTTACTGTGGCCCCACGCAAGCTGTCACTAAGCTTACTGTGGCCCCACGCAAGCTGTCACTAAGCTTACTGTGGCCCCCACGCAAGCTGTCACTAAGCTTACTGTGGCCCCCACACAAGCTGTCACTAAGCTTACTGTGGCTCCCACGCAAGCTGTCACTAAGCTTACTGTGGCCCCCACGCAAGCTGTCACTAAGCTTACTGTGGCTCCCACGCAAGCTGTCACTAAGCTTACTGTGGCCCCCACGCAAGCTGTCACTAAGCTTACTGTGGCCCCCACGCAAGCTGTCACTAAGCTTACTGTGGCACCCACGCAAGCTGTCACTAAGCTTACTGTGGCCCCCACGCAAGCTGTCACTAAGCTTACTGTGGCCCCCACGCAAGCTGTCACTAAGCTTACTGTGGCCCCACGCAAGCTGTCACTAAGCTTACTGTGGCCCCACGCAAGCTGTCACTAAGCTTACTGTGGCACCCACGCAAGCTGTCACTAAGCTTACTGTGGCCCCACGCAAGCTGTCACTAAGCTTACTGTGGCCCCACGCAAGCTGTCACTAAGCTTACTGTGGCCCCCACGCAAGCTGTCACTAAGCTTACTGTGGCTCCCACGCAAGCTGTCACTAAGCTTACTGTGGCTCCCACGCAAGCTGTCACTAAGCTTACTGTGGCACCCACGCAAGCTGTCACTAAGCTTACTGTGGCTCCCACGCAAGCTGTCACTAAGCTTACTGTGGCCCCACGCAAGCTGTCACTAAGCTTACTGTGGCCCCCACGCAAGCTGTCACTAAGCTTACTGTGGCCCCCACGCAAGCTGTCACTAAGCTTACTGTGGCTCCCACGCAAGCTGTCACTAAGCTTACTGTGGCCCCCACGCAAGCTGTCACTAAGCTTACTGTGGCCCCACGCAAGCTGTCACTAAGCTTACTGTGGCACCCACGCAAGCTGTCACTAAGCTTACTGTGGCCCCCACGCAAGCTGTCACTAAGCTTACTGTGGCCCCCACGCAAGCTGTCACTAAGCTTACTGTGGCCCCCACGCAAGCTGTCACTAAGCTTACTGTGGCTCCCACGCAAGCTGTCACTAAGCTTACTGTGGCCCCCACGCAAGCTGTCACTAAGCTTACTGTGGCTCCCACGCAAGCTGTCACTAAGCTTACTCTGGCCCCCACGCAAGCTGTCACTAAGCTTACTGTGGCCCCCACGCAAGCTGTCACTAAGCTTACTGTGGCACCCACGCAAGCTGTCACTAAGCTTACTCTGGCCCCCACGCAAGCTGTCACTAAGCTTACTGTGGCACCCACGCAAGCTGTCACTAAGCTTACTGTGGCCCCCACGCAAGCTGTCACTAAGCTTACTGTGGCCCCCACGCAAGCTGTCACTAAGCTTACTGTGGCACCCACGCAAGCTGTCACTAAGCTTACTGTGGCCCCCACGCAAGCTGTCACTAAGCTTACTGTGGCCCCCACGCAAGCTGTCACTAAGCTTACTGTGGCCCCCACGCAAGCTGTCACTAAGCTTACTGTGGCCCCCACGCAAGCTGTCACTAAGCTTACTGTGGCCCCCACGCAAGCTGTCACTAAGCTTACTGTGGCCCCACGCAAGCTGTCACTAAGCTTACTGTGGCCCCCACGCAAGCTGTCACTAAGCTTACTGTGGCCCCACGCAAGCTGTCACTAAGCTTACTGTGGCCCCCACGCAAGCTGTCACTAAGCTTACTGTGGCCCCCACGCAAGCTGTCACTAAGCTTACTGTGGCCCCACGCAAGCTGTCACTAAGCTTACTGTGGCCCCCACGCAAGCTGTCACTAAGCTTACTGTGGCCCCCACGCAAGCTGTCACTAAGCTTACTGTGGCTCCCACGCAAGCTGTCACTAAGCTTACTGTGGCCCCCACGCAAGCTGTCACTAAGCTTACTGTGGCCCCACGCAAGCTGTCACTAAGCTTACTGTGGCCCCCACGCAAGCTGTCACTAAGCTTACTGTGGCCCCCACGCAAGCTGTCACTAAGCTTACTGTGGCCCCCACGCAAGCTGTCACTAAGCTTACTGTGGCCCCACGCAAGCTGTCACTAAGCTTACTGTGGCTCCCACGCAAGCTGTCACTAAGCTTACTGTGGCCCCACGCAAGCTGTCACTAAGCTTACTGTGGCCCCACGCAAGCTGTCACTAAGCTTACTGTGGCCCCACGCAAGCTGTCACTAAGCTTACTGTGGCCCCCACGCAAGCTGTCACTAAGCTTACTGTGGCCCCACGCAAGCTGTCACTAAGCTTACTGTGGCCCCACGCAAGCTGTCACTAAGCTTACTGTGGCCCCACGCAAGCTGTCACTAAGCTTACTGTGGCTCCCACGCAAGCTGTCACTAAGCTTACTGTGGCCCCCACGCAAGCTGTCACTAAGCTTACTGTGGCCCCCACGCAAGCTGTCACTAAGCTTACTGGCTCCCACGCAAGCTGTCACTAAGCTTACTGTGGCTCCCACGCAAGCTGTCACTAAGCTTACTCTGGCTCCCACGCAAGCTGTCACTAAGCTTACTCTGGCTCCCACGCAAGCTGTCACTAAGCTTACTCTGGCTCCCACGCAAGCTGTCACTAAGCTTACTGTGGCTCCCACGCAAGCTGTCACTAAGCTTACTGTGGCCCCCACGCAAGCTGTCACTAAGCTTACTGTGGCTCCCACGCAAGCTGTCACTAAGCTTACTGTGGCCCCCACGCAAGCTGTCACTAAGCTTACTGTGGCCCCACGCAAGCTGTCACTAAGCTTACTGTGGCCCCACGCAAGCTGTCACTAAGCTTACTGTGGCCCCCACGCAAGCTGTCACTAAGCTTACTGTGGCCCCCACGCAAGCTGTCACTAAGCTTACTGTGGCCCCCACGCAAGCTGTCACTAAGCTTACTGTGGCCCCACGCAAGCTGTCACTAAGCTTACTGTGGCCCCCGCAAGCTGTCACTAAGCTTACTGTGGCCCCCACGCAAGCTGTCACTAAGCTTACTGTGGCCCCACGCAAGCTGTCACTAAGCTTACTGTGGCCCCCACGCAAGCTGTCACTAAGCTTACTGTGGCCCCCACGCAAGCTGTCACTAAGCTTACTGTGGCCCCCACGCAAGCTGTCACTAAGCTTACTGTGGCCCCCACGCAAGCTGTCACTAAGCTTACTGTGGCCCCACGCAAGCTGTCACTAAGCTTACTGTGGCCCCCACGCAAGCTGTCACTAAGCTTACTGTGGCCCCACGCAAGCTGTCACTAAGCTTACTGTGGCCCCCACGCAAGCTGTCACTAAGCTTACTGTGGCCCCCACGCAAGCTGTCACTAAGCTTACTGTGGCCCCCACGCAAGCTGTCACTAAGCTTACTGTGGCCCCCACGCAAGCTGTCACTAAGCTTACTGTGGCCCCACGCAAGCTGTCACTAAGCTTACTGTGGCCCCCACGCAAGCTGTCACTAAGCTTACTGTGGCCCCACGCAAGCTGTCACTAAGCTTACTGTGGCCCCCACGCAAGCTGTCACTAAGCTTACTGTGGCCCCACGCAAGCTGTCACTAAGCTTACTGTGGCCCCCACGCAAGCTGTCACTAAGCTTACTGTGGCCCCCACGCAAGCTGTCACTAAGCTTACTGTGGCCCCCACGCAAGCTGTCACTAAGCTTACTGTGGCCCCCACGCAAGCTGTCACTAAGCTTACTGTGGCCCCCACGCAAGCTGTCACTAAGCTTACTGTGGCCCCCACGCAAGCTGTCACTAAGCTTACTGTGGCCCCCACGCAAGCTGTCACTAAGCTTACTGTGGCCCCCACGCAAGCTGTCACTAAGCTTACTGTGGCCCCCACGCAAGCTGTCACTAAGCTTACTGTGGCCCCCACGCAAGCTGTCACTAAGCTTACTGTGGCCCCCACGCAAGCTGTCACTAAGCTTACTGTGGCCCCCACGCAAGCTGTCACTAAGCTTACTGTGGCCCCACGCAAGCTGTCACTAAGCTTACTGTGGCCCCCACGCAAGCTGTCACTAAGCTTACTGTGGCCCCCACGCAAGCTGTCACTAAGCTTACTGTGGCCCCACGCAAGCTGTCACTAAGCTTACTGTGGCCCCCACGCAAGCTGTCACTAAGCTTACTGTGGCCCCCACGCAAGCTGTCACTAAGCTTACTGTGGCCCCACGCAAGCTGTCACTAAGCTTACTGTGGCTCCCACGCAAGCTGTCACTAAGCTTACTGTGGCCCCCACGCAAGCTGTCACTAAGCTTACTGTGGCCCCACGCAAGCTGTCACTAAGCTTACTGTGGCTCCCACGCAAGCTGTCACTAAGCTTACTGTGGCTCCCACGCAAGCTGTCACTAAGCTTACTGTGGCCCCCACGCAAGCTGTCACTAAGCTTACTGTGGCTCCCACGCAAGCTGTCACTAAGCTTACTGTGGCCCCCACGCAAGCTGTCACTAAGCTTACTGTGGCCCCCACGCAAGCTGTCACTAAGCTTACTGTGGCCCCCACGCAAGCTGTCACTAAGCTTACTGTGGCCCCACGCAAGCTGTCACTAAGCTTACTGTGGCCCCCACGCAAGCTGTCACTAAGCTTACTGTGGCCCCACGCAAGCTGTCACTAAGCTTACTGTGGCTCCCACGCAAGCTGTCACTAAGCTTACTGTGGCCCCACGCAAGCTGTCACTAAGCTTACTGTGGCCCCCACGCAAGCTGTCACTAAGCTTACTGTGGCCCCCACGCAAGCTGTCACTAAGCTTACTGTGGCCCCCACGCAAGCTGTCACTAAGCTTACTGTGGCCCCCACGCAAGCTGTCACTAAGCTTACTGTGGCCCCCACGCAAGCTGTCACTAAGCTTACTGTGGCCCCCACGCAAGCTGTCACTAAGCTTACTGTGGCCCCCACGCAAGCTGTCACTAAGCTTACTGTGGCCCCCACGCAAGCTGTCACTAAGCTTACTGTGGCCCCACGCAAGCTGTCACTAAGCTTACTGTGGCCCCCACGCAAGCTGTCACTAAGCTTACTGTGGCCCCCACGCAAGCTGTCACTAAGCTTACTGTGGCCCCCACGCAAGCTGTCACTAAGCTTACTGTGGCCCCCACGCAAGCTGTCACTAAGCTTACTGTGGCCCCCACGCAAGCTGTCACTAAGCTTACTGTGGCTCCCACGCAAGCTGTCACTAAGCTTACTGTGGCCCCCACGCAAGCTGTCACTAAGCTTACTGTGGCCCCCACGCAAGCTGTCACTAAGCTTACTGTGGCCCCCACGCAAGCTGTCACTAAGCTTACTGTGGCCCCCACGCAAGCTGTCACTAAGCTTACTGTGGCCCCCACGCAAGCTGTCACTAAGCTTACTGTGGCCCCCACGCAAGCTGTCACTAAGCTTACTGTGGCCCCACGCAAGCTGTCACTAAGCTTACTGTGGCTCCCACGCAAGCTGTCACTAAGCTTACTGTGGCCCCACGCAAGCTGTCACTAAGCTTACTGTGGCCCCCACGCAAGCTGTCACTAAGCTTACTGTGGCTCCCACGCAAGCTGTCACTAAGCTTACTGTGGCTCCCACGCAAGCTGTCACTAAGCTTACTGTGGCTCCCACGCAAGCTGTCACTAAGCTTACTGTGGCCCCCACGCAAGCTGTCACTAAGCTTATGTGGCCCCACGCAAGCTGTCACTAAGCTTACTGTGGCTCCCACGCAAGCTGTCACTAAGCTTACTGTGGCTCCCACGCAAGCTGTCACTAAGCTTACTCTGGCCCCACGCAAGCTGTCACTAAGCTTACTGTGGCTCCCACGCAAGCTGTCACTAAGCTTACTGTGGCCCCCACGCAAGCTGTCACTAAGCTTACTGTGGCCCCCACGCAAGCTGTCACTAAGCTACTGTGGCCCCCACGCAAGCTGTCACTAAGCTTACTGCACAAATCATTTTCTCANCTTTGTCCTCTTTCCCTTGTGGTTTTATGCTTCAACGTTTGTGGCTTCCATACCGGTGCTGCGTAGTCCACTATTAGTCAAATGTTGTATATATTTCCTTGCAATAGTCTTGATTTAGTTTTCTTAAATGATTTTTTTTTGTGTGTGTGTCAGCGTCACACATGCTGCCAGTGTTATCGTGTTGGTGTGTGCTCGCAGTGTTAGCGTTGAGAATATATCCAATCCCAAATATCTCAATCTGTCTCATTTCAGTAGCTGCCTTTTCCTTATGGGATATGTACCTCGTGGTCTCATCTCTCCCTTTCCTATCTTCATTACCTTACACTTCTTGGGTCTGAATTCTAACAAACATCTACTTGCCCACTCTTGGAGGTTGTCAAGGTCCTGCTGTAACTTCCTGCAGTTCTCTATTTTTACATTCCTGGTCATGAGTGCTTCACCAGCAAACATTGACGTGTGTGAGCTCCCTCCCTCGGGCAGGGCGTTCACATGAACCAGGAACAGCAGTGGCGCCAGGACAGAGCCTTGTGGGACCCCACTTGTTACATTCCTCCAGCTTGAAACCTTCTCTCTGATCGTGACTCTTTGCTTCCTGTCCTTCAGGTACTCCCTTACCCAGTCTAGTGTTGTCCCAGTTGTCCCAGCCTGGTTCCCCATCTTGTACACCAGTCTATCATGGGGGACAGTTAGATGCTTTCTGACAATCTAGGAAAATAGTCTACCGAGCCTTCTCTTTCATGTCCTATTTGTGAAGCCCTGACTTGTTCCAGTTCAAACTCAATCAAGTTTGTCATGCACGACTTTCAATTTCAAAATTGTTACTGTCATATTCTTATTCAGTTGGTTGTCTGCAGGTGGTGCACCGTCTCCACCTGTCCTCTTCATCCAACACTTAACACAGAGCACTTGTAAGTTACACTCATCTGGAATAAAGTGGCTCCTGTCTGTCACTACTTTTTAAATATTGTGGCATGTTTTTTTCTAGAGTTGTGGGAGATTTCTTGTTTCAAGCGTTTTATTATATATTTCAGAGAGCTGGTGACGGTTGTTCAGCCTCCTCCCGGGGCCACGGTGGGTGTCTGCCAGCCTCCTCCCGGGGCCACGGTGGGTGTCTGCCAGCCTCCTCCGGGGCCACGGTGGGTGTCTGCCAGCCTCCTCCCGGGCCACGGTGGGTGTCTGGCGGCCCCAACACTTGTCTTCTCTAGTTCTTCCAGTTTTATTTTACTTCTGTGTGTGTATTTACTATTTGTGCCTGCAGAACCGAGCTATTAGCTCTTGGACCCGCCTTCCTATCCAATCTGTTTTTGCTCTATGATATCTACTACATAAATAAATAAATAAATAAATAAATGTTTATTTAGGTAAGGTACATACAAGAGATTTTACAAAGATTGATGGATTTATAGATAGAGCTTGTACATACAATGCCTAAAGTCACTATTACGCAAAGCGTTTCGGGCAAGAAGAGTCTCATATATTTCCACATATATTTCTCTCTAACAAACACACACACACACACATCCCCAGGAAGCAGCCCGGAGCAGCTGTTTAACTCCCAGGCACCTATTTACTACTAAGTGAACAAGCGCATCAGGGTGAAAGAAACTCTTTTCATCAGGGTGAAAAAGAGCCGATTTCTCCGCCTCCGCCGGGAATCAAACCCGGGCCATTAGGATTACGACCCCCAGGCGCTGTCCACTCAGCCACGAGGCTCCTGTGTACTCACCAAGTTATGCTTGCGGGAGGTTGAGCTTTGGCTCTTTGGTCCCGCCTCTCAACTGTCAATCAACTGGTGTACAGGTTCCTGAGCCTACTGGGCTCTATCATATCTACATTTGAAACTGTGTATGGAGTCAGCCTCCACCACATCACTGCCTAATGCATTCCATCTGTTAACTACTCTGACACTGAAAAAGTTCTTTCTTACGTCACTGTGGCTCATGTGGGTACTCAGTCTCCACCTGTGTGGTGTGTGGTGAAGCCCGGGTAGAGGAGCAACATGTAGCAGAGGCGGACGTTTTTTGTCATTGCTCGAAGCAACAGTAATATTGAAGAGGCCGCAGGAGTACTTATCTTGTGGTGGGCCTGAGGACGAGTGGTGGTCCTGAGGACGAGTGGTGGGCCTGAGGACGAGTGGTGGGCCTGAGGACGAGTGGTGGGCCTGAGGACGAGTGGTGGACCTGAGGACGAGTGGTGGTCCTGAGGACGAGTGGTGGGCCTGAGGACGAGTGGTGGGCCTGAGGACGAGTGGTGGGCCTGAGGACGAGTGGAGGACCTGAGGACGAGTGGTGGTCCTGAGGACGAGTGGTGGGCCTGAGGACGAGTGGTGGTCCTGAGGACGAGTGGTGGGCCTGAGGACGAGTGGTGGGCCTGAGGACGAGTGGTGGGCCTGAGGACGAGTGGTGGACCTGAGGACGAGTGGTGGGCCTGAGGACGAGTGGTGGGCCTGAGGACGAGTGGTGGGCCTGAGGACGAGTGGTGGGCCTGAGGACGAGTGGTGGACCTGAGGACGAGTGGTGGGCCTGAGGACGAGTGGTGGGCCTGAGGACGAGTGGTGGGCCTGAGGACGAGTGGTGGGCCTGAGGACGAGTGGTGGGCCTGAGGACGAGTGGTGGGCCTGAGGACGAGTGGTGGGCCTGAGGACGAGTGGTGGGCCTGAGGACGAGTGGTGGGCCTGAGGACGAGTGGTGGGCCTGAGGACGAGTGGTGGGCCTGAGGACGAGTGGTGGGCCTGAGGACGAGTGGTAGGCCTGAGGACGAGTGGTGGGCCTGAGGACGAGTGGTGGGCCTGAGGACGAGTGGTGGGCCTGAGGACGAGTGGTGGTCCTGAGGACGAGTGGTGGGCCTGAGGACGAGTGGTGGGCCTGAGGACGAGTGGTGGGCCTGAGGACGAGTGGTGGGCCTGAGGACGAGTGGTGGACCTGAGGACGAGTGGTGGGCCTGAGGACGAGTGGTGGGCCTGAGGACGAGTGGTGGTCCTGAGGACGAGTGGTGGGCCTGAGGACGAGTGGTGGGCCTGAGGACGAGTGGTGGGCCTGAGGACGAGTGGTGGGCCTGAGGACGAGTGGTGGACCTGAGGACGAGTGGTGGGCCTGAGGACGAGTGGTGGACCTGAGGACGAGTGGTGGGCCTGAGGACGAGTGGTGGACCTGAGGACGAGTGGTGGGCCTGAGGACGAGTGGTGGGCCTGAGGACGAGTGGTGGGCCTGAGGACGAGTGGTGGACCTGAGGACGAGTGGTGGGCCTGAGGACGAGTGGTGGACCTGAGGACGAGTGGTGGGTCTGAGGACGAGTGGTGGTCCTGAGGACGAGTGGTGGGTCTGAGGACGAGTGGTGGTCCTGAGGACGAGTGGTGGGCCTGAGGACGAGTGGTGGTCCTGAGGACGAGTGGTGGGCCTGAGGACGAGTGGTGGGCCTGAGGACGAGTGGTGGACCTGAGGACGAGTGGTGGGCCTGAGGACGAGTGGTGGACCTGAGGACGAGTGGTGGGCCTGAGGACGAGTGGTGGACCTGAGGACGAGTGGTGGGCCTGAGGACGAGTGGTGGACCTGAGGACGAGTGGTGGGCCTGAGGACGAGTGGTGGACCTGAGGACGAGTGGTGGGCCTGAGGACGAGTGGTGGGCCTGAGGACGAGTGGTGGGCCTGAGGACGAGTGGTGGACCTGAGGACGAGTGGTGGGTCTGAGGACGAGTGGTGGGCCTGAGGACGAGTGGTGGGTCTGAGGACGAGTGGTGGTCCTGAGGACGAGTGGTGGGCCTGAGGACGAGTGGTGGTCCTGAGGACGAGTGGTGGGCCTGAGGACGAGTGGTGGGCCTGAGGACGAGTGGTGGGCCTGAGGACGAGTGGTGGGCCTGAGGACGAGTGGTGGCCTGAGGACGAGTGGTGGGCCTGAGGACGAGTGGTGGGCCTGAGGACGAGTGGTGGGCCTGAGGACGAGTGGTGGGCCTGAGGACGAGTGGTGGGCCTGAGGACGAGTGGTGGACCTGAGGACGAGTGGTGGGCCTGAGGACGAGTGGTGGGCCTGAGGACGAGTGGTGGGCCTGAGGACGAGTGGTGGGCCTGAGGACGAGTGGTGGGCCTGAGGACGAGTGGTGGGTCTGAGGACGAGTGGTGGGTTCCAGGAGGAGTGGTGGGCCTCGTTATTTAAATTTGTAACCTCGAATTTGTTACAAAAATTCTATTTTTGTAACAATGTTTGTCTGTAAACAACTTGTTTTGGTGAGACTTTCTACAAGGAGAGAGAGACAATTGTTGGTGGGTCAACAAGAGGTATAGTATCATAAAGGGGAACTAGAAGGCGGTCACCCCATAGTAAGGAGAGAGTCATGGCGGCTCCGTGGGGTGTACCCATGATAATAGGCCACTTCTCAGCCCATTCCCCAAACAGTGTGACGTTCAATTAACAGTTTTTCATGACGTTTTGAAATTTTAAGAGAACTTCCTGCCCTCCTAACCTACCAGAGGACTCTTAACTTATTGTTTTGGAAAAAAATCCCAATATATTTTCAGTTATTTTTCATTTACATATTACGTCCATTTTCGGCCATACGGATAGAGAGCCAAATTCAGACATAATTTGTCAGAGGACAGGTTGTGTTGACGGTCTTAACATTCCAGCAACCTCGTCCCTCCATAACCCCTTAGTATTTATGGCTAACTCATCATTATTCAAGAGAGTGAGTGCACCTCTCATGCTAAAAAAATTATCTATGAATATGTCCTGTGATTGAGCTGGAAGTTGGGAGCAGTTCAAGGATGGACTTAGCTTCTTTCTTGACCATAAGGAACCTCTGGTCGTCCAAGGTATCGACCTCCACATTTGTGGACCAAACTCGAATTAAGTAAATTTCTCTACAATTTCCTGTTGCTTGTCTGATAATGTGGCAGCGTCTCCCAGTGATGGTAAGCTTCCGAGTGTGAACTTGATGCAGAATGTTTGGTGCTAACTTTATTGACTCGTCTAGTCACTATGTGGGCCTTATTGACTCGTCTAGTCACTTTGTGGGCCTTATTGACTCGTCTAGTCACTATGTGGGCCTTATTGACTCGTCTAGTCACTATGTGGGCCTTATTGACTCGTCTAGTCACTATGTGGGCCTTATTGACTCGTCTAGTCACTATGTGGGCCTTATTGACTCGTCAATTCTTTATGTGGGCCTTATTGACTCGTCTAGTCACTATGTGGGCCTTATTGACTCGTCAAGTCACTATGTGGGCCTTATTGACTCGTCTAGTCATTATGTGGGCCTTATTGACTCGTCTAGTCACTATGTGGGCCTTATTGACTCCTCTAGTCACTATGTGGGCCTTATTGACTCCTCTAGTCACTATGTGGGCCTTATTGACTCCTCTAGTCACTATGTGGGCCTTATTGACTCCTCTAGTCACTATGTGGGCCTTATTGACTCGTCTAGTCACTATGTGGGCCTTATTGACTCCTCTAGTCACTATGTGGGCCTTATTGACTCCTCTAGTCACTATGTGGGCCTTATTGACTCGTCTAGTCACTATGTGGGCCTTATTGACTCGTCTAGTCACTATGTGGGCCTTATTGACTCCTCTAGACACTATGTGGGCCTTATTGACTCCTCTAGTCACTATGTGGGCCTTATTGACTCGTCTAGTCACTATGTGGGCCTTATTGACTCGTCTAGTCACTATGTGGGCCTTATTGACTCCTCTAGTCACTATGTGGGCCTTATTGACTCCTCTAGTCACTATGTGGGCCTTATTGACTCCTCTAGTCACTATGTGGGCCTTATTGACTCGTCTAGTCACTATGTGGGCCTTATTGACTCGTCTAGTCATTATGTGGGCCTTATTGACTCGTCTAGTCATTATGTGGGCCTTATTGACTTATCTAGTCACTATGTGGGCCTTATTGACTTATCTAGTCACTATGTGGGCCTTATTGACTAGTCTAGTCACTATGTGGGCCTTATTGACTTATCTAGTCACTATGTGGGCCTTATTGACTCGTCTAGTCACTATGTGGGCCTTATTGACTCGTCTAGTCACTATGTGGGCCTTATTGACTCGTCTAGTCACTATGTGGGCCTTATTGACTCGTCTAGTCACTATGTGGGCCTTATTGACTCCTCTAGACACTATGTGGGCCTTATTGACTCCTCTAGTCACTATGTGGGCCTTATTGACTCGTCTAGTCACTATGTGGGCCTTATTGACTCGTCTAGTCACTATGTGGGCCTTATTGACTCCTCTAGTCACTATGTGGGCCTTATTGACTCCTCTAGTCACTATGTGGGCCTTATTGACTCCTCTAGTCACTATGTGGGCCTTATTGACTCGTCTAGTCACTATGTGGGCCTTATTGACTCGTCTAGTCATTATGTGGGCCTTATTGACTCGTCTAGTCATTATGTGGGCCTTATTGACTTATCTAGTCACTATGTGGGCCTTATTGACTTATCTAGTCACTATGTGGGCCTTNCCCAACACTACCTCCCAGGGTGGCCACGGCCCCAACACTACCTCCCAGGGTGGATACAGCCTACACTACCTCCCAGGGTGGCCACGGCCCCTACACTACCTCCCAGGGTGGCCACGGCCCTACACTACCTCCCAGGGTGGCCACAGCCCTACACTACCTACCAGGGTGGCCACAGCCCTACACTACCTCCCAGGGTTGCCACGGCCCCAACACTACCTCCCAGGGTGGCCACGGCCCAACACTACCTCCCAGGGTGGCCACGGCCCCAACATACCTCCCAGGGTGGCCACGGCCCAACACTACCTCCCAGGGTGGCCACAGTCCTACACTACCTACCAGGGAGGCCACAGTCTACACTACCTACCAGGGTGGCCACAGTCCTACACTACCACCAGGGTGGCCACAGTCTACACCCCCTCCAGGGTGGCCAATGGCCCCCACACGTCCTCCCAGGATGGCCACGGCCTCTACACTGCCTCCCAGGTGGCCACGGCCACTACACTACCTCCCAGGGTGGGCCACGGCGCCTACACTACCTCCCAGGTGGCCACGGCCCCTACACTGCCTCTCAGGGTGGCCACGACCCCTACACTGCCTCCCAGGTTGGCCACGGCCACTACACTACCTCCCAGGGTGGACACGGCGCCTATACTGCCTCCCATGGTGGCCACGGCCCATACACTACCTCCCGGGTTGTCATTGCCTTACCATACCTCCCAGGGTGGCCACAGCCCTACACTACCTCCCAGGGTGGCCACGGCCCTACACTACCTCCCAGGGTGGCCACAGCCCTACACTACCTACCAGGGTGGCCACAGCCCTACACTACCTCCCAGGGTGGCCACGGCCCCAACACTACCTCCCAGGGTGGCCACGGCCCCAACACTACCTCCCAGGGTGGATACAGCCCTACACTACCTCCCAGGTGGCCACGGCCCAACACTACCTCCCAGGGTCGCCACGGCCCCTCCCTACACCTCCCAGGGTGGCCACAGCCCTACACTACCTACCAGGGTGGCCACAGCCCTACACTACCTCCCAGGGTGGCCACGGCCCCAACACTACCTCCAGGGTGGCACGGCCAACACTACCTCCCAGGGTGGCCACGGCCCAACACTACCTCCCAGGGTGGCCACGGCCCAACACTACCTCCCAGGGTGGCCACAGTCCTACACTACCTACCAGGGTGGCCACAGTCCTACACTACCTACCAGGTGGCCACAGTCCTACACTACCTACCAGGGTGGCCACAGTCCTACACTACCTCCCAGGGTGGCCACAGCCTACACTACCTACCAGGGTGGCCACAGTCCTACACTACCTCCCAGGGTGGCCACAGTCCTACACTACCTCCCAGGGTGGCCACAGTCCTACACTACCTACCAGGGTGGCCACAGTCCTACACTACCTCCCAGGGTGGCCACAGTCCTACACTACCTACCAGGGAGCCACAGTCCTACACTACCTACCAGGGTGGCCACAGTCCTACACTACCTCCCAGGGTGGCCACAGTCCTACACTACCTACCAGGGTGGCCACAGTCCTACACTACCTCCCAGGGTGGCCACAGTCCTACACTACCTCCCAGGGTGGCCACAGTCCTACACTACCTACCAGGGTGGCCACAGTCCTACACTACCTCCCAGGGTGGCCACAGTCCTACACTACCTCCCAGTGTGGCCACAGTCCTACACTACCTCCCAGGGTGGCCACAGCCTACACTACCTCCCAGTGTGGCCACAGTCCTACACTACCTACCAGTGTGGCCACAGTCCTACACTACCTCCCAGGTGGCCACAGTCCTACACTACCTCCCAGTGTGGCCACAGTCCTACACTACCTCCAGGGTGGCCACAGTCCTACACTACCTACCAGGGTGGCCACAGTCCTACACTACCTCCCAGGGTGGCCACAGTCCTACACTACCTACCAGGGTGGCCACAGTCCTACACTACCTACCAGGGTGGCCACAGTCCTACACTACCTCCCAGGGTGGCCACAGCCCTACACTACCTACCAGGGTGGCCACAGTCCTACACTACCTACCAGGGTGGCCACAGTCCTACACTACCTACCAGGGTGGCCACAGTCCTACACTACCTACCAGGGTGGCCACAGTCCTACACTACCTCCAGGGTGGCCACAGTCCTACACTACCTACCAGGGTGGCCACAGTCCTACACTACCTCCCAGGGTGGCCACAGTCCTACACTACCTACCAGGGTGGCCACAGTCCTACACTACCTACCAGGGTGGCCACAGTCCTACACTACCTACCAGGGTGGCCACAGTCCTACACTACCTACCAGGGTGGCCACAGTCCTACACTACCTACCAGGGTGGCCACAGCCCTACACTACCTCCCAGTGTGGCCACAGTCCTACACTACCTACCAGGGTGGCCACAGTCCTACACTACCTACCAGGGTGGCCACAGTCCTACACTACCTACCAGGGTGGCCACAGTCCTACACTACCTACCAGGGTGGCCACAGTCCTACACTACCTCCCAGGGTGGCCACAGTCCTACACTACCTACCAGGGTGGCCACAGTCCTACACTACCTACCAGGGTGGCCACAGTCCTACACTACCTCCCAGGGTGGCCACAGTCCTACACTACCTCCCAGGGTGGCCACAGTCCTACACTACCTACCAGGGTGGCCACAGTCCTACACTACCTACCAGGGTGGCCACAGTCCTACACTACCTACCAGGGTGGCCACAGTCCTACACTACCTACCAGGGTGGCCACAGTCCTACACTACCTACCAGGGTGGCCACAGTCCTACACTACCTACCAGGGTGGCCACAGTCCTACACTACCTACCAGGGTGGCCACAGTCCTACACTACCTACCAGGGTGGCCACAGTCCTACACTACCTCCCAGGGTGGCCACAGTCCTACACTACCTACCAGGGTGGCCACAGTCCTACACTACCTCCCAGGGTGGCCACAGTCCTACACTACCTACCAGGGTGGCCACAGTCCTACACTACCTACCAGGGTGGCCACAGCCCTACACTACCTCCCAGGGTGGCCACAGTCCTACACTACCTACCAGGGTGGCCACAGTCCTACACTACCTACCAGGGTGGCCACAGCCCTACACTACCTACCAGGGTGGCCACAGTCCTACACTACCTACCAGGGTGGCCACAGTCCTACACTACCTCCCAGGGAGGCCACAGTCCTACACTACCTCCCAGGGTGGCCACAGTCCTACACTACCTACCAGGGTGGCCACAGCCCTACACTACCTACCAGGGTGGCCACAGTCCTACACTACCTCCCAGGGTGGCCACAGCCCTACACTACCTACCAGGGTGGCCACAGCCCTACACTACCTACCAGGGTGGCCACAGCCCTACACTACCTACCAGGGTGGCCACAGCCCTACACTACCTACCAGGGTGGCCACAGTCCTACACTACCTACCAGGGTGGCCACAGCCCTACACTACCTCCCAGGGTGGCCACAGCCCTACACTACCTACCAGGGTGGCCACAGCCCTACACTACCTACCAGGGTGGCCACAGCCCTACACTACCTACCAGGGTGGCCACAGCCCTACACTACCTACCAGGGTGGCCACAGTCCTACACTACCTACCAGGGTGGCCACAGCCCTACACTACCTACCAGGGTGGCCACAGTCCTACACTACCTACCAGGGTGGCCACAGTCCTACACTACCTCCCAGGGTGGCCACAGCCCTACACTACCTACCAGGGTGGCCACAGTCCTACACTACCTACCAGGGTGGCCACAGCCCTACACTACCTACCAGGGTGGCCACAGTCCTACACTACCTCCCAGGGTGGCCACAGTCCTACACTACCTCCCAGTGTGGCCACGGCCCTACACTACCTACCAGGGTGGCCACAGTCCTACACTACCTCCCAGGGTGGCCACAGTCCTACACTACCTCCCAGGGTGGCCACGGCCCCTACACTACCTCCAGGGTGGCCACAGTCCTACACTACCTACCAGGGTGGCCACAGTCCCAACACTACCTCCCAGGGTGGCCACGGCCCCAACACTACCTCCCAGGGTGGCCACAGTCCTACACTACCTCCCAGGGTGGCCACAGCCCTACACTACCTACCAGGGTGGCCACAGTCCTACACTACCTACCAGGGTGGCCACAGTCCTACACTACCTCCCAGGGTGGCCACGGCCCTACACTACCTACCAGGGTGGCCACGGCCCTACACTACCTCCCAGGGTGGCCACAGCCCTACACTACCTACCAGGGTGGCCACAGCCCTACACTACCTCCCAGGGTGGCCACAGCCCTACACTACCTACCAGGGTGGCCACGGCCCTACACTACCTCCCAGGGTGGCCACAGCCCTACACTACCTACCAGGGTGGCCACAGCCCTACACTACCTCCCAGGGTGGCCACGGCCCTACACTACCTACCAGGGTGGCCACAGTCCTACACTACCTCCCAGGGTGGCCACAGCCCTACACTACCTACCAGGGTGGCCACGGCCCTACACTACCTACCAGGGTGGCCACAGCCCTACACTACCTCCCAGGGTGGCCACAGCCCTACACTACCTACCAGGGTGGCCACAGCCCTACACTACCTCCCAGGGTGGCCACAGTCCTACACTACCTACCAGGGTGGCCACAGTCCTACACTACCTACCAGGGTGGCCACGGCCCAACACTACCTCCCAGGGTGGCCACAGTCCTACACTACCTCCCAGGGTGGCCACAGCCCCAACACTACCTCCAGGGTGGCCACAGCCCTACACTACCTACCAGGGTGGCCACAGCCCTACACTACCTACCAGGGTGGCCACAGCCCTACACTACCTCCCAGGGTGGCCACAGCCCTACACTACCTCCCAGGGTGGCCACAGCCCTACACTACCTACCAGGGTGGCCACAGCCCCAACACTACCTCCCAGGGTGGCCACAGCCCCAACACTACCTACCAGGGTGGCCACAGCCCTACACTACCTACCAGGGTGGCCACAGTCCTACACTACCTACCAGGGTGGCCACAGTCCAACACTACCTACCAGGGTGGCCACAGCCCTACACTACCTCCCAGGGTGGCCACAGTCCAACACTACCTACCAGGGTGGCCACAGTCCTACACTACCTCCCAGGGTGGCCACAGTCCTACACTACCTACCAGGGTGGCCACAGCCCTACACTACCTCCCAGGGTGGCCACAGTCCTACACTACCTCCCAGGGTGGCCACAGTCCTACACTACCTCCCAGGGTGGCCACAGTCCTACACTACCTACCAGGGTGGCCACAGTCCTACACTACCTCCCAGGGTGGCCACAGTCCTACACTACCTCCCAGGGTGGCCACAGTCCTACACTACCTCCCAGGGTGGCCACAGTCCAACACTACCTCCCAGGGTGGCCACAGTCCTACACTACCTACCAGGGTGGCCACAGTCCTACACTACCTCCCAGGGTGGCCACAGTCCTACACTACCTCCCAGGGTGGCCACAGTCCTACACTACCTCCCAGGGTGGCCACAGTCCTACACTACCTACCAGGGTGGCCACAGTCCTACACTACCTCCCAGGGTGGCCACAGACCTACCGCTATTGTTCTTATCAAATATCTCGACTCTCTTCTTGCTTATTGCGTCCACATGTTCCTTGAAGTCTGTGTTCCGCATACTCTAATCCCCTCCTCTCTGGGACCAGTCTTATAGTCAACTTGTGGTATTTCCATGTGTACTTCACGGGCTCCCACTCTGGCGCTGCATATACTTGTGCGTGTCTCACGTTGATGGTGTTACCATACTTAGAATTCATCCCAATCCAAACCCTTTTTTTCCCCCTAACTGTTCTTGCTAAAGACGAGTTCTAACTCCTGGGCTCCCAACTTTATCTCAGGTTTCTGATGGTGTCTCGTGTCGTTGTGTTTGTCGCCGCACTATGGTGCAGTGTTATGCTGACTCAGGTCAGTAAATACGGGTCAGTGTGCGTAGCCTGACTTCCCAACCTGCCTCAGGCCGGTGCCTTCACATACTGTGCTATACATGTGTTTTACTGTATAGGGGGGACCGGCGGTGCCGGGTCTTGCTCCCTCCCTCCCCTCAATTTCACCCTCTCACCTTATTTCCCCTATCCCTCTTGCACCTCCCCCCCCCCACCACCCATAAGCAAACTTGATATTTCTGGCAGTACGTATTTTAAATGAACTATTTACACATTCCTAATAGTTACCTCTGAATTCTGCAAGTTTTGTTCACATTACCGACATAGTGGTGTGACGTGTGTGAAGAATTGTGTTTACACTTGGTCAGACTTGCTTCATCAGGCGGCCTAACCGGCCAGAGGGACTTGTAGCCGAGCCCAGGCCTCGTAGTGCTGGCGTCTGGACGTGTGTGTGTGTGGGGGGGGGGGGGGGGGGGGTGATGGTAGGGGTGATGGTAGGGGTGGTGGTAGGGTGGTGGTAGGGGTGGTGGTAGGGGTGGTGGTAGGGGTGATGGTAGGGTGGTGGTAGGGGTGGGGGTAGGGGTGGTGGTAGGGGTGGTGGTAGGGNTTCTTCCGCTAGTATCTAAGTTACTTTGCCAGGCTTAAGTTATAACAATTAACCTCTGTCGTAACTGAATTATCCGGATTGATTGATTTATTGTACTGAAGTTAAATTACAAAACATCTTAGGAAGGGCTATTCCCAATTACAACATAGCTATTTGACCTTTGAGAAATAGAGGACATGGAACCTCGTGACCTATGACCTCCGGTCACTCCGCGTCACAACCTAGTTCTTGCTTGTGACGTCACTGATGGTGACTAAACTCTTCTAATAATGAGATACTCTTGATATTATGAACAGTAGTACTATACATGCAATTTGAATGCAAAATGACTGAAGGTTAATTTCTCTAAGTAAGTGAATACTGTAGAAAGATTCATTATGAAGCTTGGGAACAAAGGTGGTATTTCCACCGCTAAGTCCTGGGGGATGCTCCCACGCAGGTCCAGTTCCCATTCTCCCTTGTGTAGATAACCATTCTGGATAATTTTTACAACAAGCCTCGATTGTTACAGAGTGATACCACACAAAATGAGGTCAATGGGAATAACTGGTAAAGTAGGACGCTGGATACTCAGTTTTCTGTCGAACAGAACACAGAGAGTAACAGTCAACCATATAAAATCGATTCAAGCGCAGTTAAAAGATCTGTACCTCAGGGTACAGTCTTGCACCACTGCTTTTCCTTATTCTCAAATCAGATATATAGACAGAAATACAAGTCACAGCTTCGATATCCTTTGCAGATGACAAAAATATAAGCATGAAAATTATATCTGCTGAAGACATTGAAAAATTACAAGCAGATATTAATAAAGGTTTCGACTGGGCAGCAGTAAATAACATGATTTTTAACAGTGATAAATTCCAGGTTCTCAGGTGCGGTAAAAATGAGGACCTTAAACATAATACAGGGTTCAAAACACAATCAAATGTGCCCATAGTGGGAAAACAGCATGTCAAGGATTTTGGGAATAATGATGTCTGACGGCCATAATGTTTAGGGAGCATAACCAAGCAAATATTGCGTCAGACAGTATTTGCTGACGAAATATAAACATCAGAAGTTCAGTAAAACTTCTGG
The DNA here is from genome assembly GCA_020271785.1 of Procambarus virginalis. Classification (NCBI taxonomy): domain Eukaryota; kingdom Metazoa; phylum Arthropoda; class Malacostraca; order Decapoda; family Cambaridae; genus Procambarus; species Procambarus virginalis. The sequence continues at coordinate 93,618 of WNGS01009064.1, forward strand.
CTTCAACTCTTTTGACCATGTCGAAGCTCAGTCGATTAAGGCAGCGTCTGGGATGCTCTCGGACGCAGGTTCGAATCCTCGTCACGGCCCTTGTAGATTTGTTCATTTTATGCATCAGGCTATTGTGATTTTTGTGTGTAAGGTGATGTTATATATATATTCTCGTCATATAATAATTAATATGAATAGAGTTCATAAAGACGAGAAGTGGAGATAGAATTTCATTCCTCCATGTTAACTCTGGGATAACAGCGATTACTGTTATCTTGTGATCTTCAGTTAATAACACAAATTAATGTGATCACTGTCTTATATACTATCAGTCAATAATTCTTAGCAAAGAATACTGATACGTAGTGAGAATAGAATTTAATTCTCTGGTATGTAGGTATTATCTTTCTCTATGCTGAGTGATTGGACACACCCACGCCATGAAGTACAAATATTCGGTAAAATAATTTGCGCAGTAGGAAAGGATTTAATATGATTAATCAACAAGTTTGTAATATTGGTAAATTACTATGGTTAATACAAGAATAATTTATTAGAATATTGAAATGAAGAATAAGTGTTGGATATTTCCAGCAACGTTTAGAGGTATGCCAACAGACTATTCCCAGAGGTGAGAGGTATGAACTACAAGCAGAGCAGAAAGAGATATGATCACTACATACATAATTCCGAGTGGAATCTGCAGGGCAGACCAGGACTGACTGGCATGGAGATGGGTTTGAACAAGAGGCCACAAATGGAAACTTTCGTAGTACCCAAATGAGCCACAGGGACGTTTGAGGCGCTATTAAAGTGAAGAAATAATATACTGCAAGAAATTAAATAGTGAAGACAGACGCTCCACACAGCAGCACATGTATAACTTGCACAATACAATAGGCTTCGGAACCCTATACATTACTCAAGGCGGGATGAGAGGCGGGACCTGCAAGCCACAGTACATTTCCTCCCGTAAGTACATACAGAAGAGTACTATGCCGCAGCAAGTACTATAGTACATAAGAGGATTAAACCAGTGGGAGAGTCACCCCTCCTCCACCGGGGGACATAACTCACAGCTAAAAAACAAAAGAGAAGCTTGGTGGACCAGTTGGCTCGGTCCAGCTCACAATCCCACGACACAATCCTCCCCCCAGAATATAACACCCAACACTCACCAGAAAGCACAGTCCTGTTATAATGGTGTCCACCGCGGGCTTACAACGACACGCGGGTGTTTTAAACAAGACTGTGTAAGTTACACACTCTGTATTTCATGAGCTGCTGGATGATAGAACGATGCCCGGCACTGAGGGCTGGCACTCAGGGCTGGCACTGAGGGCTGGCACTCAGGGTTGGCACTCAGGTCTAGCACTCAGGGCTGGCACTCAGGGTTGTCACTCAGGTCTGGCACTCACGGCTGGCGCACAAGACTGGCACTCAGGGCTGGCACTCACGGCTGGCGCACAAGACTGGCACTCAGGGCTGGCACTCACGGCTGGCACTCAGCGCTGGCACTCAGGACTGTCACTCAGGGCTGGCACTCAGGGTTGGTACTCAGGTCTGTCACTCAGGGCTGGATCTCAGGGTTGGCACTCAGGGCTGGCACTCAGGGTTGGTACTCAGGTCTGTCACTCAGGGCTGGATCTCAGGCTTGGCACTCAGGGCTGGCACTCAGGTCTGGCACTCAGGGCTGTCACTCAGGGCTGGTACTCAGGGCTGGCACTCAGGGCTGGCACTCAGGGCTGGCACTCAGGGTTGGTACTCAGGTCTGTCACTCAGGGCATTCACTCAGGGCTGGCATTCAGGGCTGTCACTCAGGGCTGGTACTCAGGGCTGGCACTCAGGGCTGGTACTCAGGGTTGGCACTCAGGGGTGGCACACAATGCTGGCACTCAGGGCTGGCACTCAGGGCTGTATCTCAGGGCTGGCACTCAGGGTTGTCACTCAGGTCTGGCACTCAGAGCTGGCACTCAGGGCTGGCACTCAGGGCTGGCACACAGGGCTGACACACAAGACTGGCACTCAGGGTTGGCACACAGGGCTGGCACTCAGGGCTGGTACTCAGGACTGTCACTCAGGGCTGGTACTCACGTCTGTCACTCAGGGCTGTCACTCAGGGCTAGTACTCACGTCTGTCACTCAGGGCTGTCACTCAGGGCTGGTACTCACGTCTGTCACTCAGGGCTGTCACTCAGGGCTGTCACTCAGGGCTGTCACTCAGGTCTGCCACTCAGGGCATTCACTCAGGTCTGGCACTCAGGGTTGTCACTCAGGGCTGTCACTCAGGGCTGTCACTCAGGGCTGTCACTCAGGGCTGTCACTCAGGGTTGTCACTCAGGTCTGGCACTCAGGGCATTCACTCAGGTCTGGCACTCAGGGTTGTCACTCAGGGTTGTCACTCAGGGCTGGCACTCAGGGCTGGCACTCAGGTCTGGCACTCAGGGCATTCACTCAGGTCTGGCACTCAGGGTTGTCACTCAGGGCTGGCACTCAGGGCTGGCACTCAGGTCTGTCACTCAGGGCTGTCACTCAGGGCTGGCACTCAGGGCTGGCACTCAGGGCATTCACTCAGGTCTGTCACTCAGGTCTGGCACTCAGGGTTGTCACTCAGGGCTGGCACTCAGGGCTGGTGGGCCAACACTGCCGCTCAGTATAAACAGACTATGAGGCTGGTCTTCAAGAACATGAATTCCGTCCCTCACACCACCAGACCTAAAGGCTCACATCACTGTATATTAGCAGTACTCTGATGGAAGGCTTGACCTAGTCCTTGATCAGAGAACACACTCGGGCCGTGTAGGTGACTAGGAGATGGGTCACCTGGCTGCCCCAGGTACCTACGGGATGACCTCTTCCTGACCAGTGACCTTCTCCCACTGTGGTGGACCTTGTGTCTTGCTCCCATCTTACACTCGTATGTAAACAAAGATTTATTATACTGATGCTTTCCGGCCTGAGATTATCTGTGATTGTTCACTAATTAGACTTGATTGTTTTTTTAAATGTTATTTATATGTACAAGAGTTTTTACAATGTTGTACAGCCACTGGCACGCATAGTGTTTCAGGCAGGTCCTTAATTGTAATTTACCCTGGAATACGACCCGCCAAATCGTTTAACCTCCAGGTACACATTCACTGCTGGGTAAAAAGAGGCGTACTGCTAAGGATTGGCGCCTAGTCAATCCTTAACCCAGGCCAGGTTACAATCCTCCCCGGCAAGGATACGAACGCAGGCCAGGTTATATCCTCCCCGGCCAGGATACGAACCCAGGCCAGGTTATATCCTCCCCGGCCAGGATACGAACCCAGGCCAGGTTACAATCCTCCCCGGCCAGGATATTTGGAGAAATGTTTTGACAAGAGAGAGGTGGGGTCAAGGTCACGTTTATGCGAGTTACATGATGATTTAGCTGCAGTATTTCTCTCTTACGTAGCTCACAAACAACTCATCTCTGTCATGATGAGTTATGTTCGTGGAAGATGGTAACCATTTGAAAAAATCACAATGTTTTATAAGGTTCTTGCTGCCTATCTTGTATGTGAAGTGGGCGTGATGAATGAACATCACGAATGAACATTGAAGCTCGTGATGAACAGACAGCATCCTGGTGTGACTGGCCGACCCTCGCCTAGTTCCTGGGACCTGCTGTGGTAGCCACGGTGGCCACGGCCCCTACAATGTCTCCTAGGGTGGCCACGGCCCCTACACTGTCTCTCAGGGTGGCCACGGCCCCTACACTGTTTCTCAGGGTGGCCACGGCTCGTACACTGCCTCCCAGGGTGGCCACGACTCGTACACTGCCTCCCAGGGTGGCCATGGCGTCTACACTGCCTCCTAGGGTGGCCACGGCTCGTACACTGCCTCCCAGGGTGGCCACGGCCCCTACACTGCCTCTCAGGGTGGCCACGGATCGTACACTCCCTCTCAGCGTGGCAAGGGGCCCTTCACTGTCTCCCAGGGTGGCCACGGTTCCTACACTGTCTTCTAGGGTGACTACGGCCCCTACACTGCCTCCCAGGGTGGCCACGGCCCCTACACTGCGTCCCAGGGTGGCTACGGCTCCTACACTGCCTCCCAGGGTGGCCACGGCTCCTATAATGTCTCACAGGGTGGCCACAACTCTTATAGTGTCTCCCATGGTGGCCACGGCCCCTACACCACCTCCCAGGGTGGCCACGGCCCCTACACTGCATCCCAGGGTGGTTACGGCTCCTACACTGCCTCCCAGGGTGGACAAGGCTCCTATAATGTCTCCCAGGGTGGCCATGGCTCCTATAGTGTCTCCCAGGGAGGCCACGGCCCCTACACCGCCTCCCAGGGTGGCCACGGCTCCAATAGTGTCTCCCAGGGTGGCCACGGCCCCTACACCGCCTCCCAGGGTGGCCAAGACCCTTACACTGTCTCACAGGGTGGCCACGGCTCCTATAGTGTCTCCAAGGGTGGCCACTGCCCCTACACCGCCTCCCAGGGTGGGCACATCTCCTACACTATCACCCAGGGTGGCCACGGTTCGTACACTGCCTCCCAGGGTGGCAACAGCCCCTTCACTGTCTCCCAGGGTGGCCACGGTTCCTACACTGTCTCCTAGGGTGGAAACGGCCACTACACTGCCTCCCAGGGTGGCTACAGCACCTACACTGTCTCCCAGGGTGGCCACGGCTCCTATAGTGTCTCCCAGGATGGCCACGGCACCTACACCGACTCCCAGGGTAGCCACGGCTCCTACACTGTCTCCCAGGGTGGCCACGGCTCCTACACTGTCTCCCAGGGTGGCCACGGCTCCTACACTGCCTCCCAGGGTGGCCACTACCCCTACACTGCCTCCCAGGGTGGCAAAGACCCCTACACTGTCTCCCAGGATGGCCACGGCTCCTACACTGCCTTCCAGGGTGGCCACGACCCTTACACTGTCTCACAGGGTGGCCATGGCTCCAATAATGTCTCCCAGGATGGCCACGGCCCCTACACCACCTCCCAGGGTGGGCACGGCTTCTCTACTGTCTCCAGGGTGGCCAAGGTTCATACACTGTCTCCTAGGGTGGAAACGGCCACTACACTGCCTCCCAGGGTGACCACGGCTCCTATAGTGTCTCCCAGGGTGGCTACAGCACCTACACTGTCTCCCAGGGTGACCACGGCTCCTATAGTGTCTCCCAGGGTGGCTACAGCACCTACACTGTCTCCCAGGGTGGCCACGGCACCTACACTGCCTCCCAGGGTGGCCAAGACCCCTACACTGCCTCCCAGGGTGGCCAAGACCCCTACACTGCCTCCCAGGGTGGCCAAGACCCCTATCCTACTTCTCAGGGTGCCCATGGCCCCCTACACTGCCTCTCAGGGTGCCCATGGCCTCTACACTGCCTGTCAGGGTGCCCATGGCCCCTACACTGCCTCTCAGGGTGCCCATCGCCTCTACACCGCCTCTCAGGGTGGCCACGGCTCCTATAGTGTCTCCCAGGGTAGCCACGGCTCCACACTGCCTCCCACGGTGGCGACAACTCCTACACTGTCTCCCAGCGTGGCCAAGACCCCTGCACTGCCTCCCAGGGTGGCCACGGCTCCTACACTGTCTCCCAGGATGGCCACGGCTTCTACACTGCCTCCCAGGGTGGCCATGACCCTACACTGCCTCCCAGGGTGGCCACGACCCTTACACTGTCTCACAGGGTGGCCATGGCTCCTATAGTGTCTCCCACGGTGACCACGGCCCCTACACCACCTCCCAGGGTGGCCCCGGCTCGTACACTGTCTCCCAGGGTGGCCACGGCACCTACAGTCTCCCAGGGTGGCCACGGCTCCTACACTGTCTCCTAGGGTGGCCACGGCCCCTACACTGCCTCCCAGGGTGGCCACTGTCCCTTCACTGTCTCCCAGGGTGGCCACGGTTCCTACACTGTCTCCTAGGGTGGCCACTGCCCCTACACTGCCTCCCAGGGTGGCCACTGTCCCTTCACTGTCTCCCAGGGTGGCCACGGTTCCTACACTGTCTCCTAGGGTGGCCACTGCCCCTACACTGCCTCCCAGGGTGGCCACTGTCCCTTCACTGTCTCGCAGGGTGGCCACGGTCCCTACACTGCCTCCCAGGGTGGCCACGGTCCCTACACTACATCCCAGCGTGGCCACGGTTCCTACACTGTCCCCCAGTGTGGCCACGGCCCCTACACCACGTCCCAGGGTGGCCACGGCTTCTACACTGTCTCCCAGGGTGGCCAAGGCTCCTACACTGCCTCCCAGGGTGGCCAGGACCTCTACACTGCCTCCCAGGGTAGCCATGGCCCCTACACTACCTCCCAGGGTGGCCACGACCCCTACACTACCTCCCATGGTGGCCACGGCTCGTACTCTCCCTCCCAGGGTGGCCACAGCCCTACACTACCTCCCAGGGTGGCCGCGACCCCTACACTACCTCCCATAGAGGGCACGGCCCGTACACTCCCTCCCAGGGTGCCTACGGCCAATATACTACCTCCCAGGGTAGCCACGGCCCCTACACTGCCTCTCAGTGTGGCCACGGCTCGTACACTGCCTCCCAGGTTGGCCATGGCCCCCCACACTACCTCCCAGGGTGGCCACGGATCTTAAACTCTCTCCCAGGGTGGCACAGCCCTACACTACCTCCCAGGGTGGCCACAGCCCTAAACTACCTCCCAGGGTGGCCACAGCCCTACACTACCTCCCAGGGTGGCCACAGCCCTAAACTACCTCCCAGGGTGGCCACAGCCCTACACCACCTCCAAGCGTGGCCACAGTTCTACACTACCTCCCAGGGTGGCCACGGCACCTTCACTAATTCTTAGGGTGCCAATGGCCTCTACACTGTCCCTCAGGGTGCCCATGGCCCCTATTCTGCCTCTCAGGGTGCCCCGGCCCCTACACTGCCTCCCAGGGTGGCCACGCCCCCTGCGCTACTTCTCAGGGTGCCCATGGCCCCTACACTGCCTCTCAGGGAGCCCATGGCCTCTACACTGCCTGTCAGGGTGCCCATGGCCCCTACACTGCCTGTCAGGTGCCCATGGCCCCTACACTGCATCTCAGGCTGCCCATCGCCTCTACACTGCCTCCCTGGGTGACCACGGCCTCAACACCGCCTCCCAGGGTGGCCACGGCTCCTATAGTGTCTCCCAGGGTGGCCACGGCCCCTATACCGACTCCCAGGGTAGCCACGGCTCCCACACTGCCTCCCACGGTGGCCACTACTCCTACACTGCCTCCCAGGGTGGCCAAGACCCCTGCACTGCCTCCCAGGGTGGCCAAGACCCCTGCACTGCCTCCCAGGGTGGCCACGGCTCCTATAGTGTCTCCCACGGTGGCCACGGCCCCTACACCGCCTCCCAGGGTGGCCACGGCTCCTACACTGTCTCCCAGGATGGCCACGGCTTCTACACTGCCTCCCAGGGTGGCCACGACCCCTACACTAGCTGCCTCCCAGGGTGGCCGGCTCCTACACTGTCTCCCAGGATGGCCACGGCTTCTTACACTGTCTCACAGGGTGGCCACGGCACCTACACCGCCTCCAGGGGGCCACGGCTCGTACACGTCTCCAGGGTAGCCACGGCACCTACACTGTCTCCCAGGGTGGCCCGGCTCGTACACTGTCTCCAGGGTAGCCACGGCACCTACACTGTCTCCCAGGGTGGCCACGGCTCCTACACTGTCTCCCAGGGTGGCCACGGCCCCTACACTGCCTCCCAGGGTGGCCACTGTCCCTTCACTGTTTCCCAGGGTGGCCACGGTTCCTACACTGTCTCCTAGGGTGGCCACTGCCCTACACTGCCTTCCAGGGTGGCCACTGTCCCTTCACTGTCTCGCAGGGTGGCCACGGTCCCTACACTGCCTCCCAGGTGGCCACGGCTCCTACACTGTCCCCCAGTGTGGCCACGGCCCCTACACCACGTCCCAGGGGGGCCACGGCTTCTACACTGTCTCCAGGGTGGCCACGGCTCTTACACTGCTCGCAGGGTGGCCAGGACCCCTACACTGCCTCCAGGGTGGCCACGGCCCCTAACTACCTCCCAGAGTGGCCACGGCCCCGTCTATGCCTCCCAGGGGGACCACAGCCCCTACACTGATTCCCAGGGTGGCCACAGCCCTACCACTACCTCCCGGGTGGCCAAGACCCCTACACTACTTCCCATGGTGGCCACGGCCCGTACAATCCCTCCCAGGGTGCCCACGGCCACTACACTACCTCCAGGGTCGCCACGGCCCTACACTGCCTCTCAGTGTGGCCACGGCTCGTACACTGCCTCCCAGGTTGGCCATGGCCCCACACTAACCTCCCAGGGTGGCCACGGCTCTTACACTCTCTCCCAGGGTGGCCACGGCCCCTACACTGTCTCTCAGGGTGCCCATGGCCCCTACTCTGCCTCTCAGGGTGCCCATGGCCCCTACACTGTCTCCCAGGGTGGCCATGGCCCCTACACTGTCTCTCAGGGTGGCCCATGGCCCCCTACACTACCTTGGGTGCCCATCGCCTCTACACTGCCTCTAGGGTGACCACGGCCCCTACACTGTCTCCCAGGGTGACCACGGCCTCTACACTGCCTGTCAGGGTGCCATGGCCTCCACTGCCTCTCAGGGTGCCCATCGCCTCTACACTGCCTATCTGGGTGATCACGCCCCTACACTGTCTCTCAGTGTGGCCACGGTTCGTACACTGCTCACAGGGTGGCAACAGCCTTCACTGTCTCCGAGGGTGGCCACGGCTCCTACCCTGTCTCCCAGGGTGGCCACGGCACCTACACTGTCTCC
>WNGS01009064.1:103365-114042 GCA_020271785.1 Procambarus virginalis
CGTAAAGAATACAATTGTGTATTGTTCATTTAATGTAATTTTGAGTTTTGTTCACCTGAGACATATTTAAGAATACCTAGAGTTATTATCCACGCTGCCGAGGATTACCCCATGCTGCCTAGGATTACCCCACGCTGCCGGGGATTACCCCATGCTGCCTAGATACCCCACGCTGCCGGGATTACACCATGCTGCCTAGGATTACCCCACGCTGCCGGGGATTACCCCATGCTGCCTAGGATTACCCCACGCTGCTGGGGATTACCCCACGCTGCCCGGGATTACCCCACGCTGCCGGGATTACCCCATGCTGCCTAGGATTACCCCACGCTGCCGGGATTACCCCCGCTGCCGGGGATTAATCCACGGATCCTGGATTACCCCACGCTGCCGGGGATTACCCCACGCTTCCAGGAATTACCCCGCGCTGCCTGTATTACCCCACGCTGCCGGGGATTACCCCCATGCTGCCTGGGATTACCCCCGCTGCCAGGGATTACCCCACGCTGCCGGGATTACCACATGCTGCCTGGATTACCCCATGCTGCCAGGGATTACGCCACGCTGCCTGGGATTACCCCACGCTGCCGGGGATTACCCCATGCTGCCTGGGATTACCCCATGCTGCCAGGGATTACCCCACGCTGCCGGGGATTACCACATGCTGCCTAGGATTAAACCACGCTGCCGGGGATTACCCCGCGCTGCTGGGGATTACCCAATGCTGCTGGGGATTACCCCACGCTGCTGGGGATTACCCCACGCTGCCGGGGATTACTCCACGCTACTGGGTATTACCCACGCTACTGGGTATTACCCACGCTACTGGGGATTACCCACGCTACTGGGGATTACCCACGCTACTGGGGATTACCCACGCTACTGGGATTACCCACGCTACTGGGGATTACCCACGTTACTGGGTTACCAACGCCACTGGGGATTACCCCACGCTACTGGGGATTACCCACGCTACTGGGATTACCCCACCTACTGGGTATTACTACGCTACTGGGGATTACCCACGTTACTGGGGATTACCCACGCCACTGGATGGGGATACCCCACGCTACTGGAGATTTACCCCCAGCTACTGGAACTTACCCACGCCACTGGGGATTACTCCACCCTACTGGGGTTTACCCCACGCTACTGGGGATTACCCCACGCTACTGGGGATTATCCACGCTACTGGGATTACCCCGCCACTGGGATTGCCCCACGCTACTAGGGATTACCACACGCTACTGGGGATTACCAACGCCACTGGGGATTATCCCACGCTACTGGGGCTACCCACGCTACAGGGGTTACCCCACGCCACTGGGGATTACCCCACGATACTGGGATTACTCACGCTACTGGGATTACCCACGCTACTGGGGATTACCCCACGCTACAGGGATTACCCACGCTACTGTGGATTACCCACGCTACTGTGGATTATCCACGCTTCCTAGGGTACCCCACGCTACTGTTGATTACCACTCTACTGTGGATTACTCCACACTACTGGGATTACCCCCACGCTGCCGGTCATTACCCACGCTACTGTGGATTACAACACGCTACTGTGGATTACCAATAGTGGAAACCGGGACCAAATCGCAGCCGTTTTGCTTTTCCCAGCGGCTGCGATTTGGCCCCCGGGAATTTGTTCATATTTTCCCTTGACAGTTTTGCCTCGGGGGTGTTTTAAATTTTGTTTTCGTATTATTTCTCAAGTGCTTCATTCCATCATATATACATAATTTTGCAAAATAGGAATATAAAGGTACCCTCCGGTCGGCCGAGCGGACAGCACCTGGACTTGTGATCCTGTGGTCCTGGGTTCGAGCCCAGGGGCCGGCGAGAAACAATGGGCAGAGTTTCTTTCACCCTATGCCCTGTTACCTAGCAGTAAAATAGGTACCTGGGTGTTAGTCAGCTGTCACGGGCTGCTTCCTGGGGGTGAAGGCCTGGTCGAGGACCGGGCCGCGGGGACACTAAAAAGCCCCGAAATCATCTCAAGATAACCTCCTAGGTCCTGCCATTTTCGCTCAAGGAGATTGAACGGCCGCCTCCAGTCATCCCAAAATTTCATTACCTCGGTGACTCTGTACAGACATTGCTAATGGTCAATGACGTCAGTCAATCGTCAACTTCACTGAATAAGTATGTTTTCTATTATGGTATATTTATTCCCATTTTCAACATTTATGTCAAGGGAGGGGGATTAAAAGGTTGCCTTCTGTCGAGCCTAATGTACAATGACGTCATCCATAATAAGCTCGTTTCTTAATGAAGTATTTCCATACTGTTCCCCATTTTCTAAGATAATTTTCTAGCTAAGATTTCAGATAGAACATAAGAAACAGCTTCAACCCTGTTACCGAACCAGTATTTACCCAGGTATATTCCCTAAATCTAAAACTTATCCAATTTATACCCATTGTTTCCTGTTCTGTCTCGTGTTGATACTTTTAATACTCTATTAATATCCCCTTTGTAATGTTCAATCATCTACTTGCACACCTCTACCACGTCGCCCCTCGCCTTTTTAGAGAATGTAATTTAAGCTTTAACACTATTTCGTCAAGGATCATTTATCGAGCATAGGGAAATTAAATGAAAATCCTCATCTCCCATTCGTACAAATCAGACCCAGACATTGGATTACTACTGAATTCCTGTTGAAGTCTCCAAGTTCATGCAAATATATGTTGTAATATCATTTTTCAAAAACAGGCTACACCATCACTCAGACATTATTATTTATTCCTCCCAACACTGCTAAACCCATGTGTGTGTCCCACTAACGCTATAACAACACTCCACTATAGCATATATCCAATCAAAATACTCATTCAGTGTACATATATATGAACTAGATTGAGTAGAAGCTGCCAGACGAGTCAATAAGGCCCACATAGTGACTCTAGACGAGTCAATAAGACCCACGTAGTGACTTGACGAGTCAATAAGGCCCACATAGTGACTCTAGACGAGTCAATAAGGCCCACATAGTGACTAGACGAGTCAATAAGGCCCACATAATGACTAGACGAGTCAATAAGGCCCACATAGTGACTAGACGAGTCAATAAGGCCCACATAGTGACTCTAGACGAGTCAATAAGGCCCACATAGTGACTAGACGAGTCAATAAGGCCCACATAGTGACTCTAGACGAGTCAATAAGGCCCACATAGTGACTAGACGAGTCAATAAGGCCCACATAATGACTAGACGAGTCAATAAGGCCCACATAGTGACTAGACGAGTCAATAAGGCCCACATAATGACTAGACGAGTCAATAAGGCCCACATAGTGACTAGACGAGTCAATAAGGCCCACATAGTGACTCTAGACGAGTCAATAAGGCCCACATAGTGACTAGACGAGTCAATAAGGCCCACATAATGACTAGACGAGTCAATAAGGCCCACATAGTGACTAGACGAGTCAATAAGGCCCACATAATGACTAGACGAGTCAATAAGGCCCACATAGTGACTAGACGAGTCAATAAGGCCCACATAGTGACTCTACGAGTCAATAAACAAAGTTAGCACCAAACATTCTGCATCAAGTTCACACCCGGAAGCTTACCATCACTGGGAGACGCTGCCACATTATCAGACAAGCAACAGGAAATTGTAGAGAAATTTACTTAATTCGAGTTTGGTCCACAAATGTGGAGGTCGATACCTTGGACGACCAGAGGTTCCTTATGGTCTAGAAAGAAGCTAAGTCTATCCTTGAACTGCTCCCAACTTCCAGCTCAATCACAGGACATATTCATTGATAATTTTTAGCATGAGAGGTGCACTCACTCTCTTGAATAATGATGAGTTAGCCATAAATACTAAGGGGTTATGGAGGGACGAGGTTGCTGGAATGTTAAGACCGTCAACACAACCTGTCCTCTGACAAATTATGTCTGAATTTGGCTCTCTATCCGTATGGCCGAAAATGGACGTAATATGTAAATGAAAAATAACTGAAAATATATTTCGGATTTTTTTCCAAAACAATAAGTTAAGAGTCCTCTGGTAGGTTAGGAGGGCAGGAAGTTCTCTTAAAATTTCAAAACGTCATGAAAAACTGTTAATTGAACGTCACACTGTTTGGGGAATGGGCTGAGAAGTGGCCTATTATCATGGGTACACCCCACGGAGCCGCCATGACTCTCTCCTTACTATGGGGTGACCGCCTTCTAGTTCCCTTTATGATATTATACCTCTTGTTGACCCACCAGCAATGTCTCTCTCTCCTTGTAGAAAGTCTCTCCAAAACAAGTTGTCTACAGACAAACATTGTTACAAAAATAGAATTTTTGTAACAAATTCGAGGTTACAAATTTAAATAACGAGGCCCACCACTCCTCCTAGGACCCACCACTTGTCCTCAGGCCCACCACTCGTCCTCAGGCCCACCACTCGTCCTCAGGCCCACCACTCGTCCTCAGGCCACCACTCGTCCTCAGGTCCACCACTCGTCCTCAGGCCCACCACTCGTCCTCAGGCCCACCACTCGTCCTCAGGTCCACCACTCGTCCTCAGGCCCACCACTCGTCCTCAGGCCCACCACTCGTCCTCAGGCCCACCACTCGTCCTCAGGTCCACCACTCGTCCTCAGGTCCACCACTCGTCCTCAGGCCCACCACTCGTCCTCAGGCCCACACTCGTCCTCAGGCCCACCACTCGTCCTCAGGCCCACCACTCGTCCTCAGGTCCACCACTCGTCCTCAGGCCCACCACTCGTCCTCAGGCCCACCACTCGTCCTCAGGCCCACCACTCCTCCTAGGACCCACCACTTGTCCTCAGGCCCACCACTCGTCCTCAGGCCCACCACTCGTCCTCAGGCCCACCACTCGTCCTCAGGCCCACCACTCGTCCTCAGGCCCACCACTCGTCCTCAGGTCCACCACTCGTCCTCAGGCCCACCACTCGTCCTCAGGTCCACCACTCGTCCTCAGGCCCACCACTCGTCCTCAGGCCCACCACTCGTCCTCAGGCCCACCACTCGTCCTCAGGCCCACCACTCGTCCTCAGGCCCACCACTCGTCCTCAGGCCCACCACTCGTCCTCAGGTCCACCACTCGTCCTCAGGCCCACCACTCGTCCTCAGGCCCACCACTCGTCCTCAGGCCCACCACTCGTCCTCAGGTCCACCACTCGTCCTCAGGCCCACCACTCGTCCTCAGGCCCACCACTCGTCCTCAGGCCCACCACTCGTCCTCAGGCCCACCACTCGTCCTCAGGCCCACCACTCGTCCTCAGGCCCACCACTCGTCCTCAGGTCCACCACTCGTCCTCAGGCCCACCACTCGTCCTCAGGTCCACCACTCGTCCTCAGGTCCACCACTCGTCCTCAGGCCCACCACTCGTCCTCAGGCCCACCACTCGTCCTCAGGTCCACCACTCGTCCTCAGGTCCACCACTCGTCCTCAGGCCCACCACTCGTCCTCAGGCCCACCACTCGTCCTCAGGTCCACCACTCGTCCTCAGGTCCACCACTCGTCCTCAGGCCCACCACTCGTCCTCAGGCCCACCACTCGTCCTCAGGCCCACCACTCGTCCTCAGGTCCACCACTCGTCCTCAGGTCCACCACTCGTCCTCAGGCCCACCACTCGTCCTCAGGCCCACCACTCGTCCTCAGGCCCACCACTCGTCCTCAGGTCCACCACTCGTCCTCAGGCCCACCACTCGTCCTCAGGTCCACCACTCGTCCTCAGGTCCACCACTCGTCCTCAGGCCCACCACTCGTCCTCAGGCCCACCACTCGTCCTCAGGCCCACCACTCGTCCTCAGGCCCACCACTCGTCCTCAGGTCCACCACTCGTCCTCAGGCCCACCACTCGTCCTCAGGCCCACCACTCGTCCTCAGGCCCACCACTCGTCCTCAGGTCCACCACTCGTCCTCAGGTCCACCACTCGTCCTCAGGTCCACCACTCGTCCTCAGGTCCACCACTCGTCCTCAGGCCCACCACTCGTCCTCAGGCCCAATACTCGTCCTCAGGCCCACCACTCGTCCTCAGGTCCACCACTCGTCCTCAGGCCCACCACTCGTCCTCAGGTCCACCACTCGTCCTCAGGTCCACCACTCGTCCTCAGGTCCACCACTCGTCCTCAGGTCCACCACTCGTCCTCAGGCCCACCACTCGTCCTCAGGCCCAATACTCGTCCTCAGGCCCACCACTCGTCCTCAGGTCCACCACTCGTCCTCAGGCCCACCACTCGTCCTCAGGTCCACCACTCGTCCTCAGGTCCACCACTCGTCCTCAGGTCCACCACTCGTCCTCAGGCCCACCACTCGTCCTCAGGACCACCACTCGTCCTCAGGACCACCACTCGTCCTCAGGCCCACCACTAGATAAGTACTCCTGCGGCCTCTTCAATATTACTGTTGCTTCGAGCAATGACAAAAAACGTCCGCCTCTGCTACATGAAGCTCCTCTACCCGGGCTTCACCACACACCACACAGGTGGAGACTGAGTACCCACATGAGCCACAGTGACGTAAGAAAGAACTTTTTCAGTGTCAGAGTAGTTAACAGATGGAAAGCATTAGGCAGCGATGTGGTGGAGGCTGACTCCATACACAGTTTCAAATGTAGATATGATAGAGCCCAATGGGCTCAGGAACCTGTACACCAGTTGATTGACAGTTGAGAGGCGGGACCAAAGAGCCAAAGCTCAACCTCCCGCAAGCATAACTTGGTGAGTACACAGGAGCCTCGTGGCTGAGTGGACAGCGCCTGGGGGTCGTAATCCTAATGGCGCGGGTTTGATTCCCGGCGGAGGCGGAAAAATCGGCTCTTTTTCACCCTGATGAAAAGAGTTTCTTTCATCCTGATGCGCTTGTTCACTTAGTAGTAAATAGGTGCCTGGGAGTTAAACAGCTGCTCCGGGCTGCTTCCTGGGGATGTGTGTGTGTGTGTGTTTGTTAGAGAGAAATATATGTGGAAATATATGAGACTCTTCTTGCCCGAAACGCTTTGCGCAATAGTGGCTTTAGGCATTGTATGTACTAGCTCTATCTATAAATCCATCAATCTTTGTAAAATCTCTTGTATGTACCTTACCTAAATAAACGTTTATTTATTTATTTATTTATTTATTTATTTATGTAGTAGATATAATAGAGCAAAAACAGATTGGATAGGAAGGCGGGGTCCAAGAGCTAATAGCTCGGTTCTGCAGGCACAAATAGTAAATACACACACAGAAGTAAAATAAAACTGGAAGAACTAGAGAAGACAAGTGTTGGGGCCGCCAGACACCCACCGTGGCCCCGGGAGGAGGCTGGCAGACACCCACCGTGGCCCCGGAGGAGGCTGGCAGACACCCACCGTGGCCCCGGGGGAGGCTGGCAGACACCCACCGTGGCCCCGGGAGGAGGCTGGCAGACACCCACCGTGGCCCGGAGGAGGCTGGCAGACACCCACCGTGGCCCCGGGAGGAGGCTGGCAGACACCCACCGTGGCCCCGGGAGGAGGCTGGCAGACACCCACCGTGGCCCCGGGAGGAGGCTGGCAGACACCCACCGTGGCCCCGGGAGGAGGCTGGCAGACACCCACCGTGGCCCCGGGAGGAGGCTGGCAGACACCCACCGTGGCCCCGGGAGGAGGCTGGCAGACACCCACCGTGGCCCCGGAGGAGGCTGGCAGACACCCACCGTGGCCCCGGGAGGAGGCTGGCAGACACCCACCGTGGCCCCGGGAGGAGGCTGGCAGACACCCACCGTGGCCCCGGGAGGAGGCTGGCAGACACCCACCGTGGCCCCGGGAGGAGGCTGGCAGACACCCACCGTGGCCCCGGGAGGAGGCTGGCAGACACCCACCGTGGCCCCGGGAGGAGGCTGGCAGACACCCACCGTGGCCCCGGGAGGAGGCTGGCAGACACCCACCGTGGCCCCGGGAGGAGCTGGCAGACACCCACCGTGGCCCCGGGAGGAGGCTGGCAGACACCCACCGTGGCCCCGGGAGGAGGCTGGCAGACACCCACCGTGGCCCCGGGAGGAGGCTGGCAGACACCCACCGTGGCCCCGGGAGGAGGCTGGCAGACACCCACCGTGGCCCCGGGAGGAGGCTGGCAGACACCCACCGTGGCCCCGGGAGGAGGCTGGCAGACACCCACCGTGGCCCCGGAGGAGCTGGCAGACACCCACCGTGGCCCCGGGGAAGGCTGGCAGACACCCACCGTGGCCCCGGGAGGAGGCTGGCAGACACCCACCGTGGCCCCGGGAGGAGGCTGGCAGACACCCACCGTGGCCCCGGAGGAGGCTGGCAGACACCCACCGTGGCCCCGGGAGGAGGCTGGCAGACACCACCGTGGCCCCGGGAGGAGGCTGGCAGACACCCACCGTGGCCCCGGAGGAGGCTGGCAGACACCCACCGTGGCCCCGGGAGGAGGCTGGCAGACACCCACCGTGGCCCCGGAGGAGGCTGGCAGACACCCACCGTGGCCCCGGGAGGAGGCTGGCAGACACCCACCTTGGCCCCGGAGGAGGCTGAACAACCGTCACCAGCTCTCTGAAATATATAATAAAACGCTTGAAACAAGAAATCTCCCACAACTCTAGAAAAAAACATGCCACAATATTTAAAAAAGTAGTGACAGACAGGAGCCACTTTATTCCAGATGAGTGTAACTTACAAGTGCTCTGTGTTAAGTGTTGGATGAAGAGGACAGTGGAGACGGTGCACCACCTGCAGACAACCAACTGAATAAGAATATGACAGTAACAATTTTGAAATTGAAAGTCGTGCATGACAAACTTGATTGAGTTTGAACTGGAACAAGTCAGGGCTTCACAAATAGGACATGAAAGAGAAGGCTCGGTAGACTATTTTCCTAGATTGTCAGAAAGCATCTAACTGTCCCCCATGATAGACTGTGTACAAGATGGGGAACCAGGCTGGGACAACTGGGACAACACTAGACTGGTAAGGAGTACCTGAAGGACAGGAAGCAAAGAGTCACGATCAGAGAGAAGGTTTCAAGCTGGAGGAATGTAACAAGTGGGTCCCACAAGGCTCTGTCCTGGCACCACTGCTGTTCCTGGTTCATGTGAACGCCCTGTCCGAGGGAGGGAGCTCACACACGTCAATGTTTGCTGGTGAAGCACTCATGACCAGGAATGTAAAAATAGAGAACTGCAGGAAGTTACAGCAGGACCTTGACAACCTCCAAGAGTGGGCAAGTAGATGTTTGTTAGAATTCAGACCCAAGAAGTGTAAGGTAATGAAGATAGGAAGGGAGAGATGAGACCACGAGGTACATATCCCATAAGGAAAAGGCAGCTACTGAAATGAGACAGATTGAGATATTTGGGATTGGATATATTCTCAACGCTAACACTGCGAGCACACACCAACACGATAACACTGGCAGCATGTGTGACGCTGACACACACACAAAAAAACATTTAAGAAAACTAAATCAAGACTATTGCAAGGAAATATATACAACATTTGACTAATAGTGGACTACGCAGCACCGGTATGGAAGCCACAAACGTTGAAGCATAAAACCACAAGGGAAGAGGACAAAGGTTTACAACAAAGTTGGGGCCAGAGATAAGAGGACTAAGATATGAGAACAGACTAATGTGACTATTTCACTCAACCCAAGGGGATTGAAGAGAGGGGATATGATCACAACATACAACATACTGAGGGGAATAGACAAAGTGGACAAGGACAGCCTCTTTAAATTGAGAATAAGTACACAAGAGGACTTAAGTTGGTATTGAAATAAGCCGAAGAATAAGGAAATACTCGTACCGTATACGGCTGGTCACAAGTGGAACACACTGAAAGAAGAAGTTGTGGAAGCCACCTCCACCCACAACTTTAAGGCCAGATGTGACAGAGAATTTGAAGGACAGAACACTTAAATTATAACGCACGATTTACAACAAGGTCAGTAGGCTGGGCACCAAGAGCTTGACCTCACTCCTTCACAGTCACTGCCAGGGGAGCAGTGATAGGGCAGAGCACAGTGAGGTTCACCCGTCCAGCAGCTGGCCAGGCGGGTGAGCCAGCACTGAGCCGGGCCCCGAGGCTAAACCCGTGCGCCATGCACAAAGCCTTTGACAAGTATTGTGAAGGCCAGACGCAAATAAACTACGCTGATTAAATGATTCTGCATACGGGATAACTGGGCTTTAATTACATTTATTGTGTGTGGCGGAGATAATATGGGTCCCGACGGTGGCCACAGCTGGTCCCATGACTCATGCCTCATGCTGTGGTGAGTACTGTGTTATTAGCTTTGTGTCACCACCCCTACCACCACCCCTACCACCACCCCTACCACCACCCTACCACCACCCTACCACCCACTCCCTACCACCACCCCTGACACCAACCCTATACCACCACCCCTAACCACCCACCTACCAGCACCCCACCATCCCCCTACAATCACCTCCTACCACCCTACCAGCAACCAGCAGCACCACCCTACCACCACCCTACCACACCTAAACCCCACCCACACCAAACGACCATAACCCAGACCACCACCCCCCCCTGCTACCACACCCCTACCACCACCACCCCACCATCACCCGACACCACCACCCCTACCAACCAAACCGTAGCACCTACAACCCACCTACCACCACCCCGAGCCACCACCCTACCCCCTATCACCACCATACCACCACCCCACCACACACCCC